>PVJO010005823.1:0-84758 GCA_004026905.1 Hystrix cristata | reverse complement strand
AAAAAAAAAAAAAAAAAGAATTGTATTGTAAAAACAAAAGTTTTACTAGATCATTCAGTGTCCATCTACCATCCTGTGAAAAGCCTTACCTTTACATTTTTATCTTTTATAGTGTCATCCAGTCTAGTGGCTATAGCAACTGCTTTCTCTTGCCTTGACTTGTCCAGAAAATACATCATTTTAGCACCTGAAATTCCAAGGTATTTCAAGATAAGTAAACTCCTACAGCTTACATTTTATATGCTTTATACCCACCAAGGACTTAAAATATGGTTTCAAAGTGTTTAATCAGTGGTGGGCTGGAACTGGGTCTCACCAGTTCTCAGCAGCCTAGTGTGGCATCTCTTCCCAATTTCCTGTTTTTAAAAAAATTTTTATTAGCAAAGTACATGTTCACAGTACATGATGATTACACTCATTGTGGAGAACTGGTACGTGTATGTAACATACCCCTTTCTCAACTTCCTATACATGATACACCTCACTGATAACAGTATTCACATTGTGGCCACAAGCTATCATGACAAAACACTACAAAGTCAGAGCAGTCTTCCTTCACAAATGGTTATTAAACATTTACCCCAAGAACACTACTTTAACTTTCTCTCCTTAGAAACAATATACTTAAAAACGCAAGTCTAGCCTATACTGTCAAACAGTATTTCAGGTCAAAACCATTAATAAAAGATGATACCCTAAACTGAAACATGTAAGGAACAAAACACTGGTACACAGAAGTATGCTGAGAAACAAGAGAAAAATGTTTGTATACTTACCAAGAAAATAAGGCATTTTTTAGAAGTTTATATTTCTCCTATATATGTATTTTATATTCTATACTTTTTCAATTAGATTCTTATTAGTTCTTTGATAAATTACACATCTGTGAATTGTTTTTTCCAACTGGTCTTTTGATTTTAATTTTTTTTTTTTTTTTAGGTTGCAGACATCTTTCATTTTTTCTCTTTTATTTATTTATTTTTTTAAATTTTTTATTTTTACCAAGAACATGTATTGGTACATTGTATACATAATGATCATAATCAACATGGTTATTTTGTACCTGTACATGATACATCTTGGTTTTCCCCCCCTTCCCCCCTTCCCCTCCCCTCCCTTCCATTCACCCACCCCTCCCTATTTGCAACAAGTGTAGCTACGCTTTACCATTTTTTCCCTTTCATCTTACTTTGTGCTAAAAATTTTCTTTCCCTTAGAATTTTATATAATGTCTAAAAAAGCATTTCCTACAATTATTTTAAAAAAGGTTTCTCCTATCATTCTGTTCTTGAGAAATTCTTACCTACCCTTAGCACCAAGAAATGTAATTTTTCACAAGAAGTAATATTGTTTCTATAGGTATTAAACATGAGAAGATTCTCTTTAACAAGAAAGCTAAGGTTGGGGGCTGGGGATTTAGCTCAGTGGTTAAAGTGCTTGCCCAGCAAGCACAAGGCCCTGAGTTCGATCCCCAGCACCATTTAAAAAAAAAAAAAAAAAAAAAAAAAAAAGGAAAGCTAAGGTTGGAATATTTTAATATATGGCTTAGAGTTAATTATGATGTTTTTCATTTTTCCCCCAGCTTCTTTTTTTTAATCTTTTCTCTGAATTTAATTTATGCCATATTGTCATCTTATCAATTTGTATAAACTCCCTAAAATACTTCCCATAAGAAGAGAGGATATAAAATAAATCCTCAACACAGAAAATACACAAAAGCAATAAAAATTCGAGAAAAAAATAAATTACTCATAACCATAACTCTCAAAGGCAACATTAAAGTCTGGTATATACTTCCTTTTCGGCCTTTTCCCAAGCATATTTTTATACAGCTAAGATTACATTGTATGTTCAATTTTTCAGTATGTATTGTGAAAGTATTTATAACTACTATTAGAAATCCTTTGAATAAACATCACTTTAAATGGCTACATGGTAATCAGCCTACCACTAGGTCCTCCTATTACTGTATATACATCTGTTCTCATTTTTCTTTTCCCCATACTAAGCCCCCTACTTTGCTTTAGATTAATTCCTTAAAATTATTTCCAGAAGTGTGACTATTAAATCAAAAGACACAGGTAATTTTTTGGGGTGTTGGGGATCAAACTCAGGGCCTTGTGCTTGATAGCAAGGGCTCTAACACTGAGCTAAATCCCCAACCCCAGTACAGGTAATTTGAAGCACCTGACAAGAACGGCAAATTATTTTTCTAAGTCACAGGGTCAATTTATACTTAGAGAAGCAAAGTGAAAGACTGCTTAGTGCTTGACTTCCATATCCTCACCATACTTTTCCCTTTTTGACAAATAAAAAAAACTTCTGCTAATTTGAAAGAAACAAATGGTTCTATGTTCAATTCTTTTTCCTGTAGTTAACAGCCAGGCTGAATATCTTTCCAAATACTTGTTTTTCACCACATTCTTTTTCTATAAACATTATAACTATAGCAGCTAAATACAAACCTGAAAGTAGATGCTGAAGAGAGGTAGTATTATGTTTGAGAAAATCCTCATTAAAGCTTTCCAAATCCTTGTTAACAAATATTTTCTGCATTTCTTGAGATAGAACTTTGCTTACAATATCTGGAAGATTACTATGATCAGACACTACAAAAACAAAAACATTTGCACTTTTAGCCTTTTGTCTGTCCTTTGGATTAAAAATCAACTGAAAAACCTCTGTATTTAGTGTTAAGCTTGATTTATCTTACACAGCAAAAATAATTATCACACCTCTAGAGTAAAAATTGACTAATTACTAGCATTTAGCGAATGTGTTTAATTTACAGATTATTTTCATTTAAATATAGTGATCATCTATTTTTTTTTTGCTTTACATTGCTGCTTGTCTCTTTAGTGTCTAGTTAAGTGAAAAACAGCTCAGATTTACTGCTCACGTTTGCTTCTCCATACACATTACCTTTTTATACTTACCAGATTTAGAAAATCTAATTAAACATTCATGTAACCATGGATTATTACTGTTGATGGCAAAAGCTCGTTTGACAGACTGCAGCATTAACAGAAACTTTCCTGTGTCAAAAAGATAACAGCATCAATATTTATGTGTATTTTCTCCACTTTCTTTTAGCTTCGCTTAAATTCAGTAACAAAATCCTACTTTACAAATATTCATAAACAAAATTCAAAACTGACTTGGGTTATCAAGGACAGTTTTTGTTTTCCAAAGAAAAGCTTGAAAAATCATACAAAATTGTTTGAGGTAAACAATTTTATGATTTTCAAACTATTTTTAAACTGGATTTGGTTATAACATTCTAAGGTATTACCCAGCAATGCTGTAAGTAACAAAGGAAAAGGGCATTACGAGCCTTTGTGAAGGCTGAAATGAAATCTAATAAACAAAAACAGATTTGACAAAGATTATACTGAATATGGTCACCAATTTGATTAAGGATTAAAAATTGAACTCAAGGCTAAGTGAGCTTAAAGGTGGAGCCTACCACACATGAAGCCCTAGATTTGACCCCCAGCACTGCTCTCAAAACAAAACAAAAACAAACAAAAACCCAAGACGCTAAAACACTATTACCTTTTCTAAAATATATTTCAAATGCTAACAGATGGGTGTCAATGTTATCACCAACAAGGTTCTTAAGAGGAATAAGGAACTTGATGGCTTCTTCCAGTGGATTTTCTACCTATTTTGAAGCAGAAAAAAATTTTCTTATTTACAAAAACAGCTATCCAAGTCAAATCTCCCCTAAAATTTTATATTAACATATATCTAAAGCAGTTTAGTTTTCTTCATGTAACCAAACAACCAAGAAAACATTAAAAGTTACCTATAAATTATAAAGACAATTTTCAAATTAAAAAGAACTGTATTGATTTTTATAACCATAAAATCAAGGTGACTTTATAAAAATAAAAAATACTACTTAAAATTATTCCACAGACTTTAGGAAATGATGCATCAAGTATTGGCGGTTCCTTATATACTACAGACAGCCAAAATAAAAAAGACATATATAATACCCCATAATTGAGAAAAAAGTTTAACACTTTAAATGATTATACCAGATTTACAGTAAATAAGTCAGAAAGCTAAATACTTCCCAAAATTTGGTGCCAAAATAACTATCGATACTTCAGTTCTGTATTTCATAAATAATGGTGTTGCTGTTACACCAAATTGAAAAGAATTTAGTAGCTTAAAACAATGCAAACTTATGTTACAAGTCACACAGGATACAATCTCACTGAGCTTGAAAATCAAGGTGTCAGCAGGACTTCATTCTCTTTTGGAGGCTCTAGGGAAGAAGCCATTTCCTTGCCTTTTTTTGCTTGTAAAGGCTGCCCACATCCCTTGACTTACAGGTATCTCCTTTCATCTTGAAAGCCAGAGACAACAGTTTTGAGTCCTCAAATCATATCACCCTGACTACTTCTGCCTTCTTCCTCAACTTGTGAGGTCCAACCTGATCATACTAGGTCACATGGATAAACCAAGCTAATTCGTATCTTGAGATAAGCTAATTAAAACCTTGCATTCCATCTGCTACCTTAATTCCCTTTTGCCATGTACGATCATATAGTCACAGGTTCTGGGGCTTAGAAAAGACACCTTCAAAGGGCCATTACTCTAACTACCACAACACAGCCCTATGCATGCATAATTAATCTGCGTTTTTCACTCAGTTAACAATGGCTATCACATAATGACCTTGAAATACTATTACTTATAGGTTTAAATAAATTGGGTTTATAGTCAGAAAAGAACCAAACAGCACAAATTTTAGGGATAATAATGGTAAACTCATCTCACCCTTTCTAATTTTTCAGGTATAAGTTCTTCCTTAAGACCACTGCATTCTTCTTCTTCATCATCTCTTTTTTTCTTTTGGTTTTTTTGTTGGCGTTCCCTCTCTGCATGCTTTCTCTCTTCTTCTAATTTAGCCTTTTTCTGAGCTCTTCTCTGCTTGCTAAGCATTTTCTTCAATTCTTTGGCAGACAGATTTTCTATAAATATTAAAATGAACAAAAATTCTGAGTCAAAATGTTTGCGATTTTTCTTATACATACTATTAATATAGCTTTTTGTGGGGGTAACTATATAAAACTTTTTAGAAAATGTATTCCTATGACAAGCATAGAATCTGGTACACAAAAGCAACCAGTAAGTACTAGGTGCATTAATCAAAATTAACCTATCTTAGTACAGTTCTGTCTCCTACGCAATAAACAACTTCAGGCAAATCACTTTAACCCACTCAGTCTCAAGTTGTAAGCTGTGTACAGGGGGACAACTATCAAGGACTCCATTGGAATAGTTCAGAGATCAAAGATAATGCATATAAACGTACTTGTGATCGATAAACATTACATAACTATTAAAAACAAAAGCTCAGAAATTTGCCTCCAAGTTACCATTTCTCAAATATTCCTAGATATTAACATTCTAGTGAATAAAAAGCTATACAAATATTCTCATTGGTATTCTTATTTTCAATAAGTATGTACCAGAAGTTTTAGGAATATGTATTTTCCCTAAGGGGCTGAAAGCTATTTTTAGTTATAACTTAAAGAAAAAAAAAAAAAACACCTCATAGACATTTCTATTTTTCCTGAACTGATCTTTCTAAGTAGAAAGAGGGCAAGTCAGTCCTTTAGGGTAACTGAGAACATCAGCTATAGAATACCACCCTACTGACTTTTGACATATCAGTTAATTTTAATATTGTCTTCATTTGACAATACATTTTTAAACTGTTATTTTAATTATACATACGGGCTACAGTGAGGTAATTCAATACATGTATACAGTATGTAATGATCAAATCAGGACAGTAGCATTTCTACATTCATAAACATTTAAGAATATATTTTTCTCTCTACTGCTCATGTTAATTCTGAAATCTGGTGTTCTTTTAAATTTTTTTAAAGTTCCTCTTCAGTTACCTGAATTCATTTCTTGTTGTTTTCTTTCATTGGTTAAAGGATTATCATATAATTTCAAATATATTTCAATCGCTGATCTAGCAGCCTTGAAATAAAAGGCATGTCTTCTGAGAATATCTTCTAATCTCAAAAGGTCAACATAGGCACGAAGGGTCATCTTTCTCATGCAGTATGTATGGAAGTCAAATTGATCATCGGTTATCTCAAAAAAATGCTTAAAAACAAAACCATAAAATTATCCCTTAGATTTATGGCAATAACATCTACTTTTTGAAAGAAAGTTACAAAAAGTCCAGAAATCAGTGTAAGCAGCCACTTTCACTTAGTTGTCTTCTCTTATTTTAACACTATGAAGGGCATCGAGTTCTTTGCATTCAACTTGAAGTGTCTTCTGCTACAATCCATTCTATGTGAACCATGTTTTGTGATGATACTCAACTTTTATGCTGATAAGACAAATGACCAGGTTATTTTTAAAACCTAGAAATTAGTATACATTGATATTTTAGTCTTAATATAATGTTTCTCCTTGTATTCACTAAAAACCAACAAGGCTGAGTAAACAGAACTCTGAGGACTATATGTAGATTAACACTAAATACCTACCAAATCTGACTGATCTAGTCAAACCTGAGCTCCTGAGAGGGTAAGACTTACCATCTAGCGCCCTCTTTTGGCTGGCCCAGGGCCTAACACACAGCAGACATTGAATAAGCACAGTATCTGCCAAGTCAAGAGTTAAGCTACTTATCAGGCATGTGAACTTAAATTTAAGTCTTTTAATTTCCTACAGTCTTAATTATTTAACCTAAGCTAAAATGAAGGAATTTATACAGCCATTTCTTAAAGTTATTAAAGGATCAAATAAGAACACATTTTAAAGTTCATTTTCAACTGTAAACAGTTTTCTCTAACTCAAAAAAACTGCACTGATCTACCTTTATTCCAATTTACAAAAAAATTTTTGTTTGTTTTTAAGGTTCCTGACTCTCCAGAAAGTTAGACAAACTGGTTTTTTTGTGGGGGTGGGTGTACTGGGGATTGAACCCACAGTCTTTGCACTGAGCTGGACAAGGTCTTGCTAAGTGACTAAGTTGCCCAGGCTAGGCTCAAAATTGTGATCCTTCTGCCTCAGCCTCTCAGAGCTCTGTGATTACAAGTATGCATCACAACACCCAGCACAGAAGTTCTGAATCTGAAGTCTGTGTAAATAATGGTAACTTCCTCAAGAAAGAGTGCAAAGCATCTATCCAGTTTGCAAAGAGTCCTAGGGCCCCCCAAAGTTAAGAACTAATCCCTTCCATGGAAAGGAGAAAACTAACCCCCTAACCCCACAAAACAATTTTATAATATCATTTTCTCCCCTATGTGCATTTCTCCCTTTGAGTCTTTTCTCCTACTTTAGCTTCTTCAAAATCATACAGAGAAATGAATGGCTCAATATACCACCACAGATCAAGCTTTTCTACTACTTCATGTTCCCTCTGTACTAGACGGTACAGTAATTCACTGTGCAGGACGTGTTTGTAATTGTCCATAATCATTTGCTAATTTTAGTCATCTTGGTAATTGGAAACATGCTCTTCCAAGAATTACATTAAGTACCTGAGACTTTAAGAGAAAAATTCTAAGAGTAAGAAAAGTACAGTGTGGAAGACAAGAAAAAAAATGTACATTTCACATTAGTTTATACTTACTATTAAAATCATGCTTTAAATATATTTGAAAACTACGTTTTCCCCACCAATAAAACAAATTCATAAGTAACACTGTTTTATTTTTTGAAAATCAAAGGATTACTATTTCATAAAGTTGTTAGTGGTTTTCCTTAATACACATCAAATTATATTTAATGCCATAGTAATATTTTAAAATTCAATACAACTGACAAAGGAAAGATGGCAGTGCTAAAAGTAAAGGAACATCTAATGAGATGAAAACATCTAAAGATATTACGGGACTCTTTTAGGCTCTGAAATGTGTAAAAAGGAAGATGACAGCCTCATTAGATACTCCTAGATGCATTTGTAGACAGATATTAAATCAAGTTTTAGAGAAAGCCATATGGAACCACAAACATTTAAGCCGCCTCTTTATCAGTAACAGCCCATAGGCTGCCTCTCTCCAGTTACTGTCTTCCTTAAACAAGGGGACCAACTTATCCCAGTTTGCCAGAAGCTTTCCCAGTTTTTCAACTGAAAACACTGTCTCAGAACTGCTCAGTCATGGGCAAACCTGGATGGTTAATCACTCTAATCACTCTGCAATAACAGTGGAAGGAGAAATACGGCTAGGTTAAATCAGAAAATGTAGGTAGGATACTGCACATATGGCTTAATAATTTTGCTTTGGAAGAAATAGTGCACTGAAAAATACAACATAACTAAATAATCTTGAGTT
The DNA here is from genome assembly GCA_004026905.1 of Hystrix cristata. Taxonomy (NCBI): domain Eukaryota; kingdom Metazoa; phylum Chordata; class Mammalia; order Rodentia; family Hystricidae; genus Hystrix; species Hystrix cristata. Next base: position 76,434 of record PVJO010005823.1, on the reverse strand, counting down.
AATTTTCTTCTTCAAACTCTGGAATAATTACAGACAGAGAAGAAGCTGCAAAGTTAATACGCAGAGGTCCTTTATGCCCTTCCCTCAGTTTCCTCCAAAGATTACAGCTCACGTAACTGTAGTACAGGATCAAACCAAGAAACTGACACTGACACAATGTGTTCTATGTGATTTTATTATGTGCCAACTCTTATAACCACTATCACAATCAATAACTATTCCATCACCGTAAAGCTCTCTTTTTGTACTATTCTAGGTTGATTTTTTAGTCTCCAAAACTGCATAACACAAAAATATGCTACATAAAACAAAGTTAGTTTTTCTACACTTTTGGGCCAAACGCAAAGGGTATAATAAGGTCACCTATCAGCTCACTATAGAAACTATGTATCCAAATCTTAACATACAGCAAATATTAACATACAGTTCATGGCCTTAACTCTTCACCTCTCATCTTAAACACTATTTCTTTCCATATATATATACATACACATATATGGGGAGGGAAGAGTTTGCTGAAGCTATCAAAATTAGGCTTGAATCAAATTAAGGCAAGTCATCATAGAATTAAGAAGAGCCATTCACACCTTTGGAGTGTGATTTTCTTTAGGAATTCCATATTTGCCCCCCTTTCTACATCGTATTTTCTTGCCCATCACTTCTCAGAATTTCTGGATGAGATTCTTAGACGTTTACATACAGAAAAGCAACAAAAACTTCTGGATTTAAAAATAGTAACCAGATCAAAAAAATAATAATAGTAACCAGATCGGCCAGGCTTGGTGGTGCACACCTGTAATCTCAGTACTCAGGAGGCTGAGGCAAGAAGATCATGGTGACTGTGAGGCCAATCCTGGACTACATAGCAAGTTCAAGGCCAGCCTGAAGTACATAGCGAGATCTTGTCTCAAAAAAACCCAGATCAACTAGAGGAATAAACAAATTTATTTCTAGAGAATCTGTCATAAAACGCATGTCAATTTCAGTGGTCAGATTATGAGAAATATTAGATCTTCTCAACGGTTAGAGATAAACATACATGCATATACATATAATTGCCACAGTTCATATGTTGCAAATGTAAAATAATGAGAACCTAATCATTTAAAAAGGAAAAGCTCAATTCTTGAAAGATAAAAGTTTAAATATTATTGCGAAGACAAGTTTACAGCCAATCTTTTGCTTTTAATAAAACTCAGGTTTCAAACTGGGTTGGACTACATAACCTTTACATATAATCTTAAAATCCAGAGGGGCAAGATTAACATGGAATACTAGATCATTCTAGAATTTTCAATCTAATTACTAAGAGTTCACAACAATATGTACTGCAGTTGAAAATGCCTTCAATCCTTCAATGAAAGAACTCTTTTTGTTGTTGTTATTTTTGAGACAGGGTTTCGCTATATAGTTTAGGCTGATTTGAACTCACTGTGATCCTCCTGCCTCAAGCCTCGCAAGTGCTGGGACTACAGGTGTGCACTACCAAACCCAGCATTTTTTTTTTTTTTTTTTTTTTGAGCCAAGGTCTTGCTATGTAGCCTTGAGCTCATGATGTACCCAAGGCAGGTACCAAGGCTACCACACCCAGTCTAAGCACTTCTTGTTTTTTGGCTTTTTTTTTGGTGCTAGGGATGGAACTCGGGTAGGCAAGCACTCTAACCACTGAACTAAATCCCCAGCCCCGCGAATGAATTTTTGAAGGCAAAAGAAATATCCTTTATTTGAATCTGTTTCTCAATTGTACTTAGAAGGTAAATGACAAAGTCTGTTTTTTTTAAAAGGTGTTTGTTTCCTCATTAATATATTTAAAAGCCAGTGTATTAAACATGCATTTCTACATATAACTGCATATACAAAATATACATATTACTCTCAAGAGGTAAGTCTTACTTTTAGTATGTATATATTCTTTATAAAGAGACTACCTCACAAATGTCATAAGAGGGGTCCTCTTGTTTCCTGCATCTAGTTCTTCCTATTCTCAAGTACCAACAGCAAACTCTGAATAAAGGAAGTTAAAATTTATAGTAATAATAATTACATAACATGTCCAAAGGGTGATTTCTACCATATTTTAATCTCTGTAACTAATGATTTCTTGTAACTTTTTTCTTCAAAAATGCTTTCTAGGGCTGGGGATTTAGCTCAGTGGTTAGAGTGCTTGCCCTGCAAGCATGAGGCCCTGAGTTCGATCCCCGGTACCCAAAAAAAAAAAAAAAAACTCTCACCAAAAATGCTTTCTATCAGTTAAATTATTTCTTGAACTAGAAGTAGCTTATCTGGCATTGATTTTTATTCCGTGTCACACAGCCAAAGTCACAAAAGACTTAAGGGAAACCGTCACCTAAGTGAAACTTATTAATGGGATGATAAACTTATTCCACCAGTTCTCAAAAAATATTAGAAAGAATAAAGCAATATAGGCATTAATGTCAGACGGAATGGGGTCTAAGTTCAAGAAGTTCACTACTATGCTGATCCTAAGGACATTCAAATTTCACTTAAACAGAAATTTGGTTGAGTATCTAGTTAGAGACTTGCTAAAACTGCTATCTATATAAATGCCTAGCAACCTCTTCATTCAGAAAACAATTTACCTCTCATTGAAAACATTTTGGTTAATAAAAAATGTATCCTTCCCTAATAACGAGCAGAATTTTTTGTGTGTGTGCTGGGACTCCAACTCAGGGCCTCATGCTTGTTAGGCAAGCAGTCTACCATTTGAGCGAAATCCCCAACCCCAAGAAGAGTATTTTGAAAGTGATGGTCATCCTGGAAGTGTCAAAATAAGCTAGCAATCTACAGTTTTATCAGAAATAAGAGCCTGATGTAAACTCGGAATTCTTAGATATTTCCCATATGAGTCAAGGGCTTTATATTTCTCAAGGAGAAAACGAGAAGGATTTTCCCTAATGATATAACCATTGAGGTTTCAAAGGGCAGGAAGGAAAAAAAAGGTTATTTCTACAAAGGTTTTTAAAGTATTACCCTACTTCCGGCTCCCATCAAAAGCCACCCCCTACCATCTAGCCTTCTTTTTGGGTACTCTCAGAAGTGTCATATGGGAAGAAGCCAAAGTGGCTGCCATGGTGCAGACATCAGGCTCACCTGACTACGACGCCTGTGGTTATCTACTGCATCAGCAGGGGCAGAGTGGTGCTGAGCGCCCCACAACTGAGGGCGGCTGAGGGCTGCCTCAGGGGCACATTTGCGGCTCTTTTCCTCCTGCGGTCCATGTGGAAGGAGAGTGCTTCAGAGATGACAAAGAACAGGAAAACAAAAATTCACACAAAGGAAAAGAAAAGTCTCCTCTCTAAGGCACATCACACAATTCTAAAAGCAAGTAATAAAATACACCTGCAAACTGGCCATAGCTTGCTATACAAAATACTGAACATAAGAACAAATTTCCTGCGAAGACAACTGGAGAGAGGCTGACTATGGACCAGATCCTGACATTTAAAAGGGGAAAGAGGTTGCCATCGGCTGTGCGTCCTCCTAGGATAGTGATAAAAATCAAATAGCCTCATCAGGGAACAGAAATTTTGAGTTTATGTTAATAGTAACAGTGGTTTAATAATTAACCTTTTTCCTTTTTTCTTCAGTTAAAAATATATATGCATGTCAAAAGCCTAACTATTCCAGGATCAAAGAGAATTGTATGCTCACAACTTCTGAATGTTTGGAGTATTACAGATAACTTTTTTCCTCCATAATGAAGCAGTTATAAGAGGCAGATGATCCCGTGTAGAAATCTACCTGCTTGTCTAGCCACCTTATAGGAGAAAAATGAAGTCAAAACACTAACAACTTACCCTTTCTACTTCATGGCATTTTTTCAAAGCATCTCCGTATCTCCCTAGGCGCTGATAAGCTGAAATGCATTCAGTCTGAAACCACATACACTGCATTTCATTTAGATTTTCCATGGCAGATATTCCTTCCTGAAATGTAAACATTTGTAACTATAAGACGCAAACAATAAAACACCCTAAATAGCTCAGGTTTTCTTTTAAAGCTATGGCTACAAGTATTATGACAATCAACAACAATTAACAAATATATCAATATGTTTCCAAAGGCTTCTACTGGTTGAAAATTACAAGTCTTATGGTTGTTTTTTAAAATTTTTTATTAGTACATGTTCTACTACACAGAAGACTCCAGATTACTAAAGGTTAGTTTTTAAAAATCAAAGTTTACTTAAACAACTTAAAACAATAATTTTACAAAGCATTGCTTGTCTTCTGCCTTTCTTTTTCTCCTCCTCCTCCTCCTCCTTCCTCCTCTTTCCTTTTCTTTCTGATACTTAATCTTTTCTTGCTGACTCTGGGTTGGCACAATGCACATCCAAGATTGTATTTAAGTCTTAGGAATAATTCCAATCATATTTTTTAGTTTCCAAGCTCCTTTCTCCTTGTTAGGCTATCTGTTGTCACTTTCTTTGTGCCTATATATCTGCTACTAACAGCATCTCCTATTTCATGACAGCTCTTATTTTGCTACCACTCAGCTGCAGTGTGCTAACAAAACCAAATGACTGAACTTATTAATATTTATAGTCAGGTGTGATGGCACATACTTATAATCCCAGCCACTAGGGAGACTGAGGCAGGAGAATAACAGACTGAGTAGTTCAGCAAGACCCTATCTCAAAGTAAAACATAAAAAGGGCTGAAGCTGTAGCTCAGTGGTTGAGTGTCCCTGGGTTTGATGCACAAGACCAGAAAAAAATCATTTTTTTTGTTAATTCAGACAATGATAATTCTGAGAAGAGTTTAAGACATGAAGTACTAAGTTTCAGTGCAGGAGCACTGGAGTTTTGTCACACTTTAGAAAAGATTTATTTAAAATATATTTGTATGACCCCAGGATAGATGGCAAAGGCATATTTATACAAATAATTTCATCACTCTTTGGTGCTTTTACTTCCATTTTATGTTATCAGTTCAATTCTACGAAATCCCCAGAAGTCTAAAAACTGATTATATCTAGATAAATAAAGTTATGTATATCTTTTATTTCTTCTTTATGGCTGTGCATATTTTCCACTTTTTGATGACCATGTCTTTGTAAGAAATAATTTCAAAAATTTTATTGAAAAGGACTGCCAAACTTATATTGGTAACCTTCTACAATTCTAACTGTGAAAAATCTGTAAAAAGGAAATATGAGCACTTCACTCATGCAATATTAAGCACATAGAAACTCACTACTCAGAGTCAGTACCAATGTCCTTCCCCTGGCTCACTATGTTATCTACCACACACTGCTAATTCACCTGGCCAATGAGCCAGTATGGATAAACTGAACAAGCCTGCCATACAGTATGCCAACTCACCAAAAGCAGATGACTAGAGACAACTACGATAAATAAACTGTGACACAGGTTTTGGTGACTACTCTTTAACCAATTCCTTTCAAACAGCTTTCATAGTTTCCTGTGCCTCTAAAGACACATCCTAGTTATATGCCGTTGTTAGTCACAAAATTTCCCAGGCTGGGCTCAAACTTCCAATCCTCCTGCTCAGCTTCCCAGGGCACTGAGATTATACATAGTGTGCCATCACACCCAGTTGTTTGTGTTTTTTTTTTTTAAAGCAGTACACTTAATTTCCTTATGTAAGTCTTGTACTGTATACTCATTTTTAGTTATACATTTTTTTTTTTTTTTGTGGTGCCCGGGATCAAACTCAGGGCCTTGTGCTTGACAAGGCAAGCACTCTAATCACTGAGCTAAATCCCCAGCCCCATTTAGTTATACTTTACTTCTCATCCCTACCTTGGCCTTCCAGATAGCACTTTAAAAATCTTAAGTGCTTTTTGTTTATTCACTATACTCTCTTCTAATCTTCATAATTGTGACAGAAATAACAATGGAAGAGTTTGAACTCTATCAGCACTATTTACAGTGTGACCAAAAATAGTCATGTATTCTCTTCAGAGCTTCAATTACCCTGCTATAAAATACTGGACAGACACCCAAGTGCTACATGAACATAAACAGCACTACTATTTCTCTACTGTTATTTCTTCTCTTAAAACTCATCATTCTCATTAATCCTTTCTCCCAACATAATCTGGGCTGCTTTGCATCTGCTACTGATCCCAAGGCATCTGAGTTTTAGAAACACTAGTTACTGTAGTTTCTGCTAATATTACACAACTCTGGCCAGGTTTAACACAAGGAACATGGGTTTTTGAATCAAATATTCCCAATGCAGAATCCTGGTTCGAAATGAGTAATCTGATCTGCAGCCTGCATGGTACTTGACCTCTCTGAACATTTTCTTAACTGTAATATGGGGAAGAGGAAGTAATAGTACATACTATTATTAAGATCATGTACATAAAGTACTTAGCTCAATACTTAAAGTGTTAAATCTACTTTTCTGTTTCCTCTAAGTGATAAATTACTAGCATTACTGTAAATATGAAATATCATGGGGCTGGGGATTTAGCTCAGTAGTTAGACGCACAAGGCCTGGGTTTGATCCCTGGCACCAAAAAAACAAAAAAAACAAAAAAAAACAAAGCCCAAAAAAAACCAAAGCTACCACAAATCATTAGGGAGAAAAAGAATTCAGGATATAAACCCAATTTTACATGTAAGACTTTTACACATAAAAAATGGCACATTGCTGATATTTTTAATGAAGTATTTTGTTCCTGCCAAGTCTTTTAATCATCCCCTGCCAGAAATACATGCAGAAACACACATATACCACAGTAAGAAACTATACTTAGGATATGGGTAAATGGGATTTAAAAACAAAAACAAAAATCAGAAATGAACTTTTATGAACTTCAGTGGCAACCACATAATTTTACTAATTCAGGTTAATTACATGTTCACATATACTATTCCCTACCCTTGTGAACTTGGAGCACATTTCCTCTGCTTCTTTTATCATATTTGCTTGAAGCATGTATTTTGCACATTTGGAATTGACGAATCTATCAGCTGTGTCCAAAGACTGTGCTTCATCCATCCACTTTACAGCCTCTTTGAGATTACCCATATGCTTTAAGAGATGCAAGCATTAAAGAAATTACATTTACCTATGATCGAGACTATGAATGTAATATAAATGGAAAAAATTTTTTATAAAGACATACTAGAAATTTGACACCATTTCTGGCAAATTTATCTAGAAATCTACATTATTACAATTTACATTTACTAAGAACTAAACCAAATGAGTAACGCTGATTATACAAGCATGTAGCACCAAAACTCTTTACAATTGTTCGAAAATTAGAAAAAATTATCAGGGTGCCTTAGCAGTTATTGCTACATAAAAACAATGCCCAGACTTCCTAAAACAGCTAATTCTTCAACTACTCAAAAAACATGATTAAGATTTACCTTGTAAATTTTTGCTTTCATATAAAACAATTCTATTAGAGTTGGAGTACTAGCAATTGCAGCATTAATATAATCCAAAGCCAAAGAATATTGCTCAAGTTTATCAAAGTGCTGTGCCAGGAAATATTGAACCCAGAGTAGAGTTGTCGGGGGTTCCTTCTCCCCATTTTCTGCAATCAAACAAATATTAATTATTGTAAGGAAGAATTCCAACTAAAGCAAGCCACATACTTTCTCTTTCCTAACCCACAATAAAATTAGTGGTTATTATAATAAAGAGTAAAAACTCAGTAAAACTTGCCAATGCAACAGACAGAGCTATGACTTCATGTCAAAGTTCAAACAGTGGCAGCCAAGCAGAAAAACAAAATCCTACTTTGACAGGCTTCTAACCGCAAACTCCCTCCAAAGAAACAGGCTGAGGAAAATATGTAAATCACTTTTTTTTTTTTTTTGTGGTGCCAGGGATCGAACTCAGGGCCTTGTGCTTGCGAGGCAAGCACTCTAATCACTGAGCTAAATCCCCAGCCCCTATCACTCTTAAATCTGAGACTTCTCAGGTTGAATTCTCAAAAACAAGAAAAGTCAAAGAAAGAAACCTAGAGAAGAGACTACCATTGCTAAGACTTCAACAGAGGGTAGAACCCCCAAACTGCCAGGGTATAGCATTTTCTAGGCCTCAATACTAAACAGGACAAACCCAAAATTGAAGGGTGTGACTCACAAGGACGAGGACATACTTCTGACAAGGTGCAAAAACACTCCTACCACATATCGAAAACCTGAGCGAACACTGCCTAAGTCCTCCAAAAGGAGTCACATATATACAATCAGCTGAGCTCTAGCCTGCTCCCCATCCTAAACTAGCAAGCCATAGAAGAGCAGCTGAAGAAGTAACAAGCTGTTTTCAAAGTTGGTTTCAGAAGGGAACATATACAAGTTTAAAATGAAGGTTGACAGCATGAATTTACCCGTATTACATCAAAACGCATCTCCTAATACAGCTAACTAAACAAATGACAATAAAACACAATATTAATGCTAAGTTAAAACAATTCTGATGTGTTTAAGTACATGTACCTAAGTGCACCATGAGGAATTTAATCATTATGTATTGCAAACACACTAATAATATTTTTTAAAAAAATCATTCACTTGTCTTTGCAAATCAATAAAACCTTTATAGTTTAAAAACGGGGGGATGGCGCAAACGTCAAGCATTTATACTGTTCCTCTTATATAAACTGTGTTTCAGGGAAATCAAATATTTGGTGAGAGAAAATTCTTTAAAAGAAAAGTTCCAGGGCTGGGGATTTAGCTCAGTGGTTAGAGTGCTTGCCTTGCAAGCACAAGGTCCCATGTTTGAGCCCTGACACCAAAAAAAAAAAAAGGTACAGAAACGGTCCAGTGCTGGGAGTAGAGCTAAGTGGTAGAGCACCTGCCTGGCATGCACAGGAAGTCCCTGAGTTCAATTCCCAGCAGGGAACCACCAAAACAATAGAACAAAAACCACCCAAAGAGCTAATAAATGCAGAAAAAATAGTACGAATGAAATAAGGGATTTAGGTAGTGAGCCTCAGTAGCAGCTAAAATCCTTAGGTCCGAGGTCCATGAGAAACCTTTTCACAGGCATATCCTGCTGACAAATGCTGATCAATCTTGACATGAAAAAAGAGAGATAACCAGAATGCTTCCTTCCTCCTATGACACAATATCAAGCACACACTCAAACAGAACCTAAATCCAAACAAGCCTGTAAATCTAACTAAATCTAACCATTATAAATCTGTACCTGTATAGGCAATATGAATGACAGCAAAATATATTATGTTAATACCATGAGAAAGCCATCAGCCAAACCTACAATATGAGATATACTACTACAAGGGACCTTTCAATAAAAGGCAATTTTTAAAGGGAGAGGATATTACTGCTGTAAATTAAAAGAACCTAAAAACATAATAATTGAATGCAAAACATGCACCTTAAATGGATCCAGATACAAGTAAACCAATTATACGAAGACTTTTTTTTGGACAATGGGAGACATCTAAGTGCGAGGTGGATATTAAATATTATAGTATGAGGTTAACTGTGCATATTTTAAACAGAGATGATACTAAGACTTTTACAGGTGAAACAGTTTATCTGGAATTTCCTTTAAAATTACCCAAAAGGTAATAACATGGAAAGACATACGAAGAACTCAGGCTAAAGTTACCATCGGCATGACTGAAAACATTCTCAAGAGTTTTCTAAATTAAATGGCCTTGATTTATATATATCCTCCTACAATCAGAAAAACAAAAGACCTGGTTACATGGAATTAAAACATTAGAAAAGTTAGAGAACTTAGAAAGTCAGGAAAAATAGATTCTAACTACATCACTCGACCTCTCGAGTATGTTTCTCTGTGTTAAAATAGGGCCAATTCTCACTGCAGATGATTATGGAAAATTTAAATTAAATAAGATTGAAAGCGCTCTCATTTCATTTTAATTCAAAAATAACAAGCAGCTATTATGTAGCACACAAACATAAAGTAATATTACTGTGATTAAAAATGGATTGAAATGAGTAATCAAATTTCAATTCAATCTAATTTAAACTTACCATAAGGACTAAAAAAGTCACATGTTTTAAGAGAGGCTTCATAACTAGTAACAAGTTCCTGGATTATAGAAACCTGTTAAAAAAACATATTTTTAAACTTTAAAAATATTTTATTAAAGGTATTTTTATTTATAGGTTAGATTAGATTTAGAAAACATATAAGTTATTTCAAAACTATAAATTAAATAAACCAGGGTATTGCTTTTCTTTTACTCCTAATATGAAAATTTCAGGGGGGGTAATAAAAAAGAGAGGAAATATACTATGCCATTCTTAACAGTATAAAAGAACCTCAATAATTTCTCATCTCAGTAAGCGGTTTGAGGTTTTGAAGGACAAATACTTAATCTTTTACTAATAAATATATCTGCATAATTTATTAAGTTAATTTGCCTTCTCTTCCCTGTTTTGTGACGTTGTATGCCATTATATTAAAATTCAGATTTTCTAACATGTTTCTCAAGGGAAGGGAAAGAGGGAAAGGAAGGAAGGGAAAATAAAAAGAAAAAAGAGTATAGAAGGAAAAAATGTAAGCAAAGCTGCTGTAAATAAGAAGAAGAGGGGTTGAAGGGAGGGGAAGGGATTGGAGAAAAAAGAATCAAGATATATCATGTATAGTACAAATTCTCGATGATATTATTATGTATGGACCAATAAAATTAAATTTAAAAATAAATAAAATGTTACTCCTTACAAAAGTCAAGTGAAATGATCCAAGATTGGAAGGTATACGCAAAAGCAAAAAAAAGTGTTTTGCTTCTTGTTATCAGCAATCCTGGTAAAGGGCAGAAAATACAATCTACTTCATATAATTACAGGTTTTCCTACTCATCTACATACTACTAAAGTATATAAATAATGTCTGAATGGAAGGAAAAAATAGAAACAAAGCTTTTGTAAATAAGGAGGGAGGAGGGGTAAAGGGCGGGGAGGGGAATGGGGAAAAAAACCAGCAGCAAGATGTATAATGTACAGGCACAAATCCCCAGTGAGGAATGTTATCACTATGTACATCTAAAATGTACCATTAAAATAAAATAAATTAAAAATAAAAATAATAAATAATGTCTGAAAACACCACTTACTATCTGACATATTTTCAGAAAAAATTATATTTCTTTTCTTTCCCAGACCTCTTTACAGAAAGTTGGTACATATGGCTGTGAAACTTCTGCTAGTGCTCCACTTGATGAAAGGAAGACGGTATGATTTCATGAATTTAGTTTTGAATCAAAATTAATTCCTATGCCCATAAGGTCACAGAATAGCACCTAGGAAGCCACTGACCATCTTCTTGACCCCACTCCCCCAAAAAACCAAAGTAAAACACTTCTCAGGCCTACGTAAAAGCCTTCTAATATGAAACCGTACCATATGACACAACTCAATAGAATTAAGGTCGGCAATGGGGAAATAAGATGGAACCATAACAATGGAAAAAATGTGTAATAGAGTAAGTGAAATATGAAAAAATTTACACACTTATGACTTCACTAAAACATACATTTAATGAAACACTCAACAAGAACATGACCAAACAGATTACTGTGGTAGAAAATGGGGTTTTTTTAAACAAACAAAAAAAAGGCTGTTTAACTTAAAAACAGTAACCCTAGTCACTAAAATTAGGAAAGAGAGGAGGAAGGAAGACACATGGAAGGTGGGTCACAGGTACCAAATTACCAGTAAGGAGAAGTAAGTTCAGGTGCTCTGCAGCACAGTAGGCTGTCTACACATTCATAAAAACTTATGTTTCGTAAGAACTAGAAGTAAGGACTTTGAAGGTATTCAATACAGAGAAATGTACACGTTCAAGGAGAAAATGTTAATTACCCTATCTGATCATTACACATTGCATACATGTTTATTATCACACTGGACCCTACAAATGTGTAATTTTATATATATCAGTAAACGAAAGTCAGATCTTAATTTCTTTTTACCAAAATTTGAAGATTAAATAAACTCATGATCTGGAAATTAAAATTATTTGGTTTTAAAAAGGAGATTCTGAAAGGTAGTTTTTGAACCATTAACAACATCAAGATTTAGCAACATCCAGTACCTTATTAGAAATACAAAGAGGTGTTATAGATATTATATAAAAGGAAAATAATATTCAAAAGAGAGGAGAACTAGAAAGGGAGAAGGGGGAAAAGAAGGAAGGGAAAAAGGAAAGAAAAGGGAAAGGGAAAAAATGGAAAAATGTAAACTTGCTGTAAATAGGGAAGGGGGAAGGAAAAGGGAAGGGGGGAGAACCAAGATACATCATGTACAGGTACAAAATAACCATGATGAATGTGATCATTACATATACAATGTACTAATACATGCTCTTGGTAAAAAATTTAAAGACTAGATTTGTAAAAAAACAAAAAAATACATACATAGTTTTTAGACCACATAGACTGACAGAATCAGAAACTCCTCTTCTATACAATCTGCATTTAACAAACCCCTTAGTTAATTCTGATACACAATTAGTTGGAGAAGCACTGATAAAAATGTTGCAAAATACTTTAATATGAAATAAAATTTAACAGACACCTTTTAACACACTATAATCACTCCATTAATCTCAATTAGAATACCTGCAACTTAAAAAGCCTTTTTTGCAAGCTTACAAATGTAGTACTCACGTTGCTCAACTTAAGGAGCCAATTATTTCTCATGAACTTCCCATGCCATCTACTGACAGTCTGTAAAAACTGCAGCTATCGCAAGTTTTGAGTATAATCTTTGTGCATCTCCAGAATAAAATATACTTTTAAAGTCAATTTTATTAAAAACTATAATAACAAAATTTTTTAAAGAAAAAATACAAAACAGACTAAAGTTACACATAATCTTTATTAAAGGAGTATTAACACTATCAAATAAAATAGATCTTAGTTTCAGAATTTCAAGGAAAAAAAATCAAAATAGTTCACATGAAATCTTAAAAGGCTCGGTACTGAATTTCTTGGTTTCATTAGATATATTTCTCAAATCTCAAAAATGTATGCTTATAGTTATCTTGAATTCAATAATGCAGTAAATACTGCAATTTCCAAGCTAAAATATCCAATTAATTTTCTCTAAAAGTTAATACAGTATAAATTTTACTCAGATTAAAGAATCCATTTTGCTCAGGTTTAAGAATTCATTTTATTCAAGCTTCCTGATCAATTATACCTCAATTAGGTAGCATGTAATATAGAAAGTTATTATTTAATGGTTTTTCTTCTCAAAAACAGCATTTTGTTTCTGCCATTTTAAAATCAAGAAGGCCAATTAAGTTAGGTATTTAGGATTTAAAGTAAAAACCTCAAAATGGACAGTTTAGCTTATATGACCATTATGTTTTGGATCTTAAATGTTCTCCTCAACTTCACAAGGGCTTGATCCACAACTGATGGTTCTACAGGAGGTGTTGCAAACTTTAGGAGGTGGGGCCTGAAGAAAAGAACTTAGGTCATGAAGGACAGTGTCTTTGAAGGAAATCCTGGGATCCCAGGCCCTTCCTCTCTCTTCTCACTTCCTGGCCATGGCAGTATGAGCTGCTTTGCTCTGCCAACCATGATGTTCAGCCTTACCGTAGGCCCAAATAACCATGGACTAAACCCTGTCAAATTGTGAACTAAAGAAGTATTTCCTTCTTTTAAGCTGTTATCTTAGACACTTTGTCTCAGGAACATAAAACTTACACAATGCCCCAAATTTTTTACAACCTGAAAAACTTCCCAAATTTAACCTTCTTTATCTGATTTAAATGCCTTCTTCCAACAGCTGTATTTGATTAGGATTGAAGAAGCTTTATCTTCATTAAATTATAACCTGGGAAAACACTGTGACTATTAAAGATAATCTCCTAAAGTACTGAGATAGGAGGTAGAGCACGGCAAAGCTGCTGGAAAAAGAACTGGGACCTGTTAATTACAAGATCCCAAGGCAATGCCAAATAATTCTCAGGATCCCATATGTTGAACATCTCATGGGATTCCGTGGGATGCGGATGACATATAAGGATGCAGATGGCATGAAGAGCCCACTACTCATAGTAGCCCAAACTCTGTCTTCTAGACCAGGTGTACTTTCATTTCTTTTCTTTTTCTCTGTTCCTTTTTGTTCGACCTAAATTTGCTCTGCAGAGCTAATTTCTCCCTTACCCTTCATCTCTCACTTTTCACATTTTTGGCACCGTTTTTGGCTTATCTCATTCAACTCTTCGTTGTAGGCGAAAGGGACCTAGAATACATTTAATTGGCAATCCATTTCTAAAAAAAGCTACCCAATAACAGCATGACTTTTAACCAGTTTTTCTTACAAAAGGGTTACCTAAGGTTTACTAACTTTAGTCACAGTGCCACAGCACTGTATATGACTCAGTTTTTCACAACACAGATAAAATTGAAGGTTTATATTACTGAAACATGACAGCCACTGAAACTATCTTTTCTTTTTTAAACAAATTATAAAACTAATCATAATTGTTTACCAATAATGACCATACTTCTGAATTTCTAACAAATGCATGATAAGTAGGGACAACTTTGGTTTTGAAGAGGCTAGCTACAGAAGTAAGCTGCTCAACAATGGCAATAAAGTCACTGTAACTACTTGCAGAGTTGAAGTGTGAGGGTGAAGGGTGGTGAGACAGTAAGGGAAGTGGTACCTGGGTACTCATCATTACTTGCTACTGGAAGGGATGACAAGTACCAAAAAAACAAAACAAATTGTTTTGGCTAGAAAGGGTAGCAAGTCATGATGCAGTCAACAGACAAATAGGGGGACAAAATTTTCATGTCAAAATGCTTGAGTACCAAATCCAACAAGTTTCAAAGCAGTTGAGTACCAAGGTAAGAATACTATTTCTTGGATATTTCTGAATCAAGCACTTTAGAAATTTAATTACCTAAAGTATACATCAATCCTTTACATATTCTTATCCCAACTTTATGATTCAGGTAATTACTCAAGAAAGTAAGTGATGGAGTCAGAATTCCGAACTAGGCAGGATTGCAAAGCAATGCTCTTTCCTTACACCAGAATTTCCCAAAGAGTGGTGCGTAACAGTGGAACACAAAATGATTATTAACTCACCAACTAATAATAGTTTGGATATGGCTTGAACATATCCCCCAAAGTTTTATGTGCCAATCGGTGAGACTAATCACTGAGCTTGTTTTCAATGTTATTCACAATTACTAATTTACAATTATGAGTCAAAGCTAAATAAGGTGATACAGACTTCATTAAAATCTTTTCTTTATTCAACAGTAATTTTCAAAAGCTGACTACAGAAAAATACCAGATTTTAGAAATTCATAAACAAGAATCAATGATTGGAAATAAAGGTATAAACTTGTTATTAACTATTAATTATCTTTCCACTTTATGATCAAAATTTCAGTGCCTAGTTTCCAATTTTAAAAAATGGAAAGGTACTCTATTCAAGAGCTAGCTAAACCTGTACTTATTAAAATGTATCCTTCTTGTTAAAACTAATCATTTGTACCCAAATGTTACAATAATTCAACATGTATCACAAGTGGAAAAATCCATATATCATACTATAAAAAATAGGTAATGAATCATGGAATAGCTAAATACAGATTTCTAATAATACATCAAATTTAAAATCATACTAGAAAAGCATGCCCATTAAAAAATAACAAAAAAAAAATAAACAACCTTCATAATGTTTTCATACAGCTTTTGTTTTCTGCATATTTCACAGATTGACATTTCCTTTGATACTATACTATATGCACATAATTATATATTTATTAGATTAAAAGGAGACCATTACTAGAACAAAGTATTAAATTATAGCATTTTACATGGAAATCTTTCTATAATAATTAGTAAAAGCACAACAGCAAAATTGAATACCAGATTTTACCTTTTCTGTATTGTAATATAAAGACTTCAAAGTAGTAAACAAGGGTGGGCAGCCTTTACTGAAGTTTGCCCTCAGGAATTTATCCATTAGTTCTCTAAATTTTTCACCTAGAAACAAAAGTGTATTTTGTTATAATAAATACAAAGAATTCTCAGAAAGATTTTTCAGAAAACTATAAAGGTCCCTCAGAAACACTTATCCCACATACAAGTGTTTTTGTTTTTTGGTTTTCTTTTTTTTTTGGTGCCAGGGATCAAACTCAGGGCCTTGTACTTGCTAAGCAAGCGCGCTAACCACCAAGCTAAAGCCCCAGCCCCCTCATTCAAGTTTTAAACCTTAAAAGCCTGTCAGCATTCCCTTTTTTTATATAAGTAACATAAAACCTTGTGCAGGTACTCCACCTGCCCCCCACCAGCAGTCCCAGCTGCTTGAGCAATGCAGTGGGACAATCAATGGAGCCCAGTTCAAACCCTGCACAAGCAACACAGAGAGATCTGGTCTCCAAACAAACAAACAAACAAACAAAAAACATTCAGTTCACAACTATATTTTCCCTGGATCTAGATTTAATATATCTTCAGAGAACACTTCAAAGATAGGTAAACAACTGTACAGTTTTTCTTGATTTGGTTTTTTTGTTGTTGTTGTTTTTTGTTGTTGTTGTTTCTTGAGAGAAGGATTTGCTCTGTAGTTCAGACCGGCCTTAAACTCACTATGTAGCATGGCTGGCCTCAAATTCATGATGATACTCCTGCCTCAGCCTCCCAAGTGCTGGGATTACAGCTGTGCACCACCACACTCAGCAAATTGTAAAGTTTTAAGTAGTGAGATAAACATAATCTCCTAAACATCACGAATATAGCCACAACAGCAAGTTATCTTTTCTGATATTTCATGGACTAGCACAGAATTAGTGCTTTAAAGCTCAAAACCCTGCAGACAACTAGTAGTCCACAACAGACCACAATAATCAGCACTGTACTCAAGAAGAAACCAAAATATCTCTTTAAACACTAGCATTGTGTTTACAAAATATTTTTTCAAAAGCATATGGTGATTCACTTCAAAATTAATTTGTTACACAATCATTTATCAAGCACCTACTCCATGCTAGGCACTATTTTAGGCAGTGGTGATATAATGGTAATTAAAACAAATTTTTAAAAAATTCTGCCTCATAGAACTTATTCTAGAGAGTAAGACTGACAAAGTAAAATAAAGATGAGTTAGACATTAGATTGAATTCTGGAGTATTCTAACACTCGAATTAAAATAAATACTCTGTTTGCAACATCAAGTAAATTATTATTGCTAAACCTAACAAAAAAATTTTTGATGCTACTTTTGGAAAACAAAAAATATTGAAAGAATTTTAATTTTAAATACAAAGATACCTAAACATCATGACATGGTTAAAATATAAGAACGTACATTTATCAGGAACAAGAAAAAAAGAAAAAAAAAAAGAACATACATTTACCCAACTATTAAGAGATCCACATGTGTCATGTATGATCTAAAATAAAGCTATTGAAATGGCCTATTTCTTTATGAATAACAACACTGTACAAAACCCAAGAACTCAAAGCAATTATTAACTGATCATGTTGAATAAAACATGCATACAAAATATAAACAGATGCAAAAAACTTGGAAGAAAAAATTTAATTCAATTTATTACAAAGGCTGTTTTCAGATAATCTCTTACTAGATCAAGTACTAGCCAGTTGAAAACTACAAATTAGCAAGCAACAGAAACCTTCATCCTGGGCTAAATCTGTAACATTACTTCCTTAAAAAACAAAAGCAAGGTCGCTGGTATAGCTCAGCCATACAGCCATACATACTTCCTTCCTTGCCTAGTATCAACAAGGCCCCTGGGTTCGATCCCCAGGACTGCCAAAAAAGAAAGGGGAAAAAAACCCCAGCATTTTCAGAGATCAATTCTTTGTAATAGTCCTCTTGGTAATAAGCTGAAGTAAACAATACTGTGATAAACAGAGATACTGTTTAGAAGAATGTATACTTCACATACTTTGTGTATAACCATGGACAAGTAGCTTGTCCACTAAAACCCCCTTACTCCACTTTAATTTAAAAAAAAAAAAAAAGTAAGAGTTTGATTTTCTTACTTGCTATCACCTACTGAAGAAGCAAATAATTTATCTTCATGCTAGAAGCTACTTTGAATTCCTCCTCTCAACTTGGTCTATTCAAATACACTGGCAGACTGGTTTGAAAGACAATACTCCCATATCTTGTTTATCTCTAATATTGAAAGCACCTTCTCCCATCAGTCTGTTAATGAGACTGAGCAGGTATGAAAAAGAATAAGGAAACTATGTACTGACAGGACTGATCTCCAAACACAAAGTAAGTAAAAAGAAAACCCAAGTTCAGAATAATCTACACCACTACTCAAAAAAAATTAAATTTAAAAAAAGGAGGTTAAACTCAGCACTGAGGGAGTCTGAAGCAAGAGGTTCCTAAGTTTGAGCCCAGACTGGGCCACCTAAGGATTCAGAAAGATACTGTTTCAAAATAAAAATAACAAAAGGGCTGAGGATATAGCTCTGTGCAGACACCAGTTCAAGCTCCAGTACAACATACACACACAAAAAAGAAAGCTGCACCTCGCCCTGCCACCGTTTTTGCTGTCTATGCACAATATATTTCTGGAAGAAAACACCATCAACTGCTAACAAAGGTTGACTCAGGGGATGTGAAGCTGGTGGTCAAGGAGAAAGCCAGGAAAAACTTATAAAACCTTTCTGTGATTTGGAACTATATGAAGCTATTAGGTTATACGAAAACCCTACACACAGCTACCGAATTGCTCAATCACACACCATATCCCAAAATTACCTACTATTTATCATCTCATGATTTTTTTTGAGACCCTATCTCAAAATTTAAAAAATAAAAACAAGGGTTAGGGATGTCAATCGGTGCAAAAGCACTGTGTTCAATCCCCAGTAACACACACACACACACACACACACGCACCCACACATCACACATGCATGCACAGTGCTCCTTGAAAAACACTAGGAAAATCTGCTTTCAGTATTCCACAAAACAAAAAGGGAGAGGGTCAGAAAAAAATATTATTCATCATCTACAGAGCTAAAATGCATTAGTAGAAAATGAATTTTTAAAAATAATTCCTATCTATAGTAGTATCCAATCTAACACATTTTAAGAGGTATTTTAAATATTTTCCATTAAGTCATCAAAAATTTTAATTTCAAGGCCGGGGATTTAGCTCAGAGATTAGAGTGCTTGCCTTGCAAGCACAAGGCCCTGAGTTCGATCCCCGGCACCACAAAAAAAAAAAAAAAAAAAATTTTAATTTCATGAATCTTTTGATAAAAATAAAAATATGACCCAATTATTTAAATATTTCCAATATAAATGAGAATTCATTAGAAAATATACCTAACTCCCAACCCTGAAAATAGGTTATTTTTGTGGTACCAGGGATTAAACCCAGGGTCTTCACACTGAAGTACTGGATCAAGGCTTTTCTACTTTTTATTTTGAGACAAGGCCTTGCTAAATTCCCCAGGTGAAACTCAAACTTGCAATCTTGCCTAACCCTCCCTCACTGCTGGGATTATGGGCATGCATCACCATGCCTAGCTTGAGAACAGATTTTTCAAAGTTATATTAGCTTTCTAGAGTCTGACCTGTACCAAAAGAAATGCTAAACTAAGTCTCAATAAATACTTTGTAATCTGTGGTACTTAACAACTAAAAATAAAGACTAACAAAGCCACAATTTAAAAAAAACAAAATCATCAATAACAACATTAACTAGACAGCTCAAAAGTAAATTCAAATTCAGCTACATGCAACAACTTAGTTCAAGGTCATGAATATTATTACTGAACAATAAAAACAAATCACAGACTATATACCAAAGTACTCCTATGTACCTAAAGTACAAAAATAGCTTTTGTTTTTTAAAAATATAAAATAAATGGAGCTTTAGAAATAAAAGCAATGGTATAACAAGCAAAACTCAGTATATTTATTAATTCTGAAAATCCTTCAAAAAGAATGATGATATCCTATCTTAAACACAACTCTTCCTGAATACATGCTTTAAGAAGAGAGAAAACTTTAAAACTTCTACCATTTAAATCATAATACCTCATATATTATTTATCATCAATTCCAGGGAATTTCATTTATCTCCCAAACACGGCATTTTATAAAAGTCACATAAGATCCCAACACTCTGGGTGGCTGAGGCAGGAGAGTAACAAATTCAAGCCCAGCCTGAGTAACTTAGTGAGATCTTGTCTCAAAATAAAAATTAAAAACAGGTGGGATGTAGCTCAGAGTGAAGACCCTGGGTTCAATCCCTACTACCACACACACAAAAAAAAGTCACATAAGAAAAAGTTTTATCTCTGTAACTTCAGATTCTTCTTTTTTTTAACTTCAGATTCTTAAAACCAACATTTAGTTACACACTGAAGTATAACAATCTTATTAATATATACATGAACCTCATAACTGATCAGTCCTACTCACAAGATTGGTAGACATAGACCCAGGTGTGGCAGCACCAGCCTGAACTGTAGAGTAACACCCCGTCTCAAAAAAACAAAAAAAAAAAGACTAGTAGACATAAACTCTACACCTAAAACAAGTCTATAACATATGAATGGCATGAGTAACTTCAACAAATAATTACTATTATTACAAAAGAAATCCTAGTATTACCTGGGACAAGATTCAAAGGTAATCTTCTAGGTGAAATTGCTCTGGGGTGCTGCTTACAAATTTCTTCATAAATCTGAAGCCTCTCTTCTAAAGTGCCTATTATCAGTAAATATGTGTGAGATTCATAGTATCACAACATTTACCTACATTAAAACACTAATAAGCTTTTAAATTTTTGTTATAAATGAAAGCTGCATTATCAATATTAAAGCCGCTTTCAATTTTGGCAAGAATGACATCTAAAATTCTATGGCAGTCACAAGGGCCTGAGTTCAATCCCCGGCACCACCAAAAAAAAAAAAAAAAAAAAAATTCTATGGCAGTAAAATATTATAATCAGTAAGCCACTATTTTAAACAGTCTCTGGAGAATTCCAACACTTCTTTCATCACAACATATGCCATAGCCAACTCAAATTATGAAATACACATGTTACACAAAGATATGCTGCACTTCTTATATTCCTAGCAGTTAATAATTATAAACAGAAAATCCTTCTATAACATATTCTTATCATATGTAACAGTCTAAACCAATGAAGCCTACCTATATCTCCATAAAAGTCTACAAAACCTATTGATTAGGCTCACAGAATCAACAATTTCAAGATCACAATGGCAACCACCTTGGAGTTTAAAAGGTGAAATTAATTTCTATGGTTGCACTGACATTTAAAAATTTTCAATAAGCTGGTTGAGGTGGAACACATGTGTTGTCCCAGATACTCAGGAGGGTGAGGCAGAAGAGATTTAAATTCAAGCCCAGCCTAGGCAACACAGTGAAGCTCTGTCTCAAAACAGAAAAACGGATGGGAGGGGCTGGGGATTTAGCTCAGTGGCAGAGCACTTGCCTAGCAAGTGCAAGGCCCTGAGTTTGATCTCCAGCACCCCTCCCCCTCAAAAAGGTGGGATGGGAGCAGAAAGTGGTGGCATGCATCTATAATTCCAGCACAATGAGAGGCTGAGAAAGAAGAACCACAAGCTCAAGCCTAGCCTCGGCAATCTAACAACTTAGCAAGACTCTGTCTAAAGATAATAAAAATAGAAAATATTTAAAGAGTCCAGGATATAGCTCAGTGCAAAGGCCCTGGATTCAACTCCCAGTATCACTCAAAAGAAATACAACAAAACCATCAATGAATCTCCATTATAAAGAATACCATCAGTCCAGATTCCTTACAGTGGCAATTATTTCTCCCAAATGATATTAAAATATACTTCTAACAGAAGTATCCTCCTGTTATGGTTTGTGTCTAGATGTCCCCCCAAACCCTCATGTGGTAAGAGGTGGTTGGATGTAGAGTGTGTGATGCTGGGATTATGAGTGTGTGATTACTGAATCAATTCACTGAATGGTTTAGCACTGCCCTAATCCTAGCATCGTGGATTAACTATAAGGCACAAGAAAAAGCTGGTTAGGGCCCTTGCTTGCTCTCTTGCTTGCCTTGCTGCCTTCTGCCTGTCTGCCATGCCACCCTGCCTTGGATCCAGCCAACAGTGGACTGAAATTTCCATGAACTGTAAGCCAAATAAACCTTCCTTCCCCTAACTCTGGGTGTCAGGTATTTTGTCTCAGCAATGAGAGAAAAGTAACTAATACATCTCCCTTCAAAGAACCACTTAATTTTATACTAACACATAGAAGATCTACCTGTAACTGTATATTATCATCTTTTTTTTTTTCTTTTTTGTGGTGCCGGGGATCAAACTCGGGCCCTTGTGCTTGTTAGGCAAGCACTCTAACCCCTAAGCTAAATCCCCAGCCCCTGTAACTATTTATTATTCTGCAATATCAGTATCTAGAGTAGGATCTGATTGTAATTCATTCTTCTAAATAAGGTTCTGCATAATTTACAAAGGTAAATAATTTTATATAAGCAGTAGGAATTTACAATAGACCCTTTAAAAAGCAAACAAATCTGTTTCTACACTAGGAAAAAAAATTGTTTTAACTAGGAAGTTTTAAATGGATTTTAATTCAGAACACAAATATAAGAATAACCCTTGGTGCTAGCAAACAAGGTATCATCAGAGTAAATGTATTGTTTAGCATTAAGACTATAAAAACAACTGTACTTTTTGCAGAGGTAATGTTTGACTTTGTATAGACTCATTCCTTCCACCAGTAATATGTTTTGGAGCTCCCACATGATTAAATTTTTAGAACTAAGATATAGGAAAAATAATTTTTCACATTCTGCTAAAATTTAGAGACTTCGTGAAATAATAAAGACCCTTATATTAAATTTTAAAATAAAGACTACCTGGGTGTATTTAAGAAAAAGTTCTCACATTTATTCCTAATTTTAGAGAGCAAGCTATATTTAAAAAAGGTTTCTTCACTATTCCGGATCTAACAAGTCTTATAAATATAGCTAAGTTAAGTTTGATCCCCAGCACCGCCCCCCAAAAAATACATATGTAGCTAAATTAAAACAAAAAGATACACTTTTCAATGCTCCACTTGAGTCACAAGTTGGAGCTCCAGAACTTACCAGGAGGGAGAAAAGATCCTAAGAAATTTAAAAATTTATAAAGTAGGGTAATTGGTTTTATAGTCAACACAGTTTACAGTAACTAAGTGGTAAGGTTTGTTTCTAGATGTCCCCTCAAAGCCTCATTAAGTCATAGGTGCAGCTTTTCGGAAGTGGCTAGATCTATGGTGTGTGCTGGTGGGATCAAGGATGTAATGCTGGGATTGAGTCAGGATGTGATGCTAGGATTAAGGCTGCCCCATAATGGGTGTAAGTGCTACCCACCCTTAGGGTGGGTAGCCTGGATAAGCTATAAGGGGTAGAAAGAGGGTCTCTGCTTGTCACTTGCTGCCTACTGCTTGCTACTTCACTGCTGGCTGCCTTCTGCCTTCTGTGAACTGTTCTTTTTTCTCCTCTGGGATGCCCCTCTGCCATGCACCCTGCCTTGGAAGCCAGCTGATTACAGACTGAAACCTCTACAAACTGTGAACCAAATGACCCTTTCCTCTTTTAACTTTGAGTGTCTGATATTTTGTCTCAGCACTGAGAAAAGTAGCTAAGACACACCAAGGATCTTGACATATGAAACATAGTACATTCACTTTACCAAAACATTTTAAAACTTTTACTATTATTCATTGCAATGTAACTAGTAGTGTGAAGCAGAACTGTAGTTATTTTTCCAACGTTTTGGTAATATGACTTTTGTCCTGTTTTTATCAGATTACTGATCTAACCATATTTTCTAATCATTCTAATCTAATCTAGAAACAACTATTTAAGGAAATACCATAGTTTCATAAATAGTTCAGATATATTTATCAATAGGTAAATATGATTTCAGGAATATTAGCTGCTCCAACAAATAATTATGAAAATATCAGGGAAAATTTGGAGTAGCACTCTAGATATTTGAAAAGAATCAGAGCTCTGTGATTTCAAAAGATTAATATTTTGTTCTTCACAAACTGGCTTAATTTGAAATTAAAAGAATAATTTTCCTGTTAGTGCTATACATAATCTACCCTCAGGATTTCTTTGCCTCAATTCTTGTATTTGTTTTTTGGGTTTTTGTTTTTGTATTTTGTTTTTTGTTTTTTGAGACAGGGTTTTGCCATGTAATTCAGGCTGATCTCGAACTCACTACATAGTCCAAGCTGGCCTCAAACTTGCAGCTGTCCTCTTGCCTCAGCCTCCTGAGTGTGTCAATTCTTGTATTTAAAGGTAGAGGATAAAAGATCTCTACTGATTTAAAAATATAAAAAAATTATGACATTTCCCACAAAACCAACACTCATTTTCTTCACCATCTCTCTAGTTACTGTTAATCGGTAAGATTTTAATGGGCCAAAGAATCTAGAATTATGTGTGAACATTTTCATTTAAATGTAAATATTTGAGTTAACGTTCACATTTAACCTATAGTTTTATTAAACGAAAAAACAAATGCTAATGCTAAAATTGTTCTCAAATACAATTACAACTTTACATTTTATTATATGTCAAACACTAGTTAAAAGAAGGTAGAGAGAAAAATCATTACATACTAAGTTGTAGAGCTTTTTCCAAGCCTTCATAATAATACCAATTTTCTGCATTCCGATCAATCAAGTTTTTGAATACTTCACTGGCTTCTTTTAATCTTCCCAATTTCAACAGTATTTCCCCTAAAATTAAGTTGAAAGTCACATTCATTTTATTTAGACATTAAATATTTCTCTGACCCCAAAGATTTTTACTAGTATTATTAGTGAATAGATGTTTATGAAAGACAGAACTCTACGTGCTTCTTCTTGGGGCATGTTGCAGTTTATATAACTAAACAGATTAATTCACAACATGCCTTCAGAAATGAACTTTCATTTATACATTCTACCATGTTCACATTCACTATTGGCTCCCTTTCACTCCCCAAATATACACATAGGATACTAATTTGTTAGTTACAAAATCTTTGCAATATACACACTGCAACATACACACTTTATATCCTCTTCCTGAGAATTAAACAGCTGTCCCCCTAGACAGCAAAATCAGACTGGTACATAAGTCTAATAAAATATGCCAATCCTCCTACAGCCAAGATTTAAATGTATCTTTTCTGTCTGCTCAATTCTGTTTCTTTTTTAAAAGGGGCACTAAACCTAGAGAAATTAACTTAGTAAAATTATAACGCCAAATACCACTTCATAGAAAGAAACCACACAAGCCAGGTTCATGTGCCAGTCACCTCTATGGTTCAAATCCTTTTACTAAGTCACAAAAAATTCAAAGTGGGTATGGGGAATGAGGAGCTGAACTGCTTGGATATAATGGAAAACACACCTAAACCAAGATGAAAGAGATTCTAAAAAACACATATACCTCACAGTCCCATCCCCAGTATTTCCAATTCTCCAAAGAATCTATTTCAAACAACTCTTTGAAATGTCCTCAATACTACTATTTCAGCATTCACTATACTGGAGGAGACAGCATATTCAATAGTTCTATACTACTATTTTTATCTTTATAGGTATCATTCAAGCTCCACAATAAGATGAAACTAGGTTTAATTACCATCTCATTTATTACCTTTGCCATCTTGAGCAAGCAGTGAACCCTAGTATAAAGTAGATATGCATAAATGTCAGCTACTTAAAAAAAACTATAGGGGTTAGGGATTTAGCTCAAGTGGTAGAGCACTTGCCTAGGAAGCACAAGGCCCTGAGTTCAATCCCCAGCACTTCCCGCCACCAAAAAAACTATAAACATGCCCCATTCACTCATCCACAATTATTTTCTGGCCAGTCTAATGATTACCCTGCTTACCCTAGATAAAATAAACAAGGGCACATTTTTCATTTCCAAAAATGTCTGCTATTTGCTACCACCAAGAAGCAAAGGTTACTACTGGAGAGAGGTACAGGATAAGTAAGTACACATGCATATTCATAAATAAGTGAAAACTTGTGAAATTTCTTTTACAGGATCTTAATAAGCTAATATTTACAAGGATGGAAAGTATATCAGCTGGACCTGCCAAGTACATTGAAAAAATTTAAAATACCATAACCTGCCTACAACCCACAGAGAGAAATGACAACATACTCAAGATTAGTAGTCCCAAAATTATCCTTGCTAGCAAAATATGGTGAATGTGGCTATGAAGCAACTTGCAGAATTTTTAACCTAGAACTGATCTCACCATATGTACTTTTTAATAACTATTTTTACTGATGATATACGACAAAGAGAAACAGCAAGCTGAGAGTGTTTGGATTCAATCACAAAATAACAGTAACATTATCAGAAAGAAAAAAGAATTGCTTTTTCTTTGTTCACATTAATTCCAGGTAGTAAAACAAGAAAGAGACCAGAATATTTAGCTATTTATCTAATTTTATCAATATTTTGAAAAATAGTACAGTCATCAATATTGGTATTAAAACTAATCACAACAAAAACTAAATCAGTCAGGTGCTATACATGAACAAGTAAAGTGTAGTGGAGCTAGGCATGGTAAGACATGCCTGTAATCCCAGCACCTGGGAGGATGAGGCAGGAGGATTGCCCCGAGTTCAAGGTTTCTGGACTACATCGTAAGTTCAAGGCCAGCCTGAACTACAAAGCAAGACCCTGTCTCAAAAAAACCAAGAGTAAAAAAAAAAAAAAAAAAACCACCAAGAGTATAGTAGTACAAGGCGTCACGAAAAGACATGAACCTTAAATGTATGTCTAAGTAAAGGAAGTCAATCTGAAAAAGCTACAAACTCTATAATTCAAACTATATTACATCTTGGAAAAGGCAAAACTATGGTAACAGTAAAAAGATCAGTGGTGGCCAAAAGTTGAAAGAGGGAGAGGATGAACAGGTGAAGCACAGAGGAATTTTAGGACACTGAAACTAAGACTTGGTATGACACTAAAATGGTATTTCATTATACATTTGTCAAAACCTATATAATATGACGAGACAGGCTGTGGGCGTGCAGGGACCAGGTACACATGGGAAGCCTCTACGCCATTTGCTCAATTTTGCTGTGAACATAAGTGTTCTGAAAAATAAAGTCTATTTTTTTCACAGTGCTAGGCATCAAACCCAAGGCCTTAGGCATGCAAGATAAATGACATACCACTGAACAATACCCCCAGCCCCATAAAGTCTATTAAAAAACAAAAAGTACTCTGAGGTCAGAAAGATGTGCAGATGTGTTTACAAACTAATTCTACCACCTAAAAGTGTGGGTGACTTTGGGAAAGTCATTAATTTCTCTAAGTCTCAGTTTCCTCAACTATAAAACAAGGAAAATAAATAGTACCCATACTAAAAGTACTAAAAAATTAAATGAAATAAAGTATGTTAAGCAACTGCCATATCATGAAACAAATGAAGTGTAAAAAAAATTTCTAAATAATTCTTTTAATACAGTATTGCTCAGGGATGGACAACAAGTTCTAGTGAAAAATTTTGTTAGACCTCTTTTCGATGAACATTGCTACAGCTATTCATAGGGATTATGCCTCCATAGTTAGCCCATAGTGAAAATAAATGACTCGCTTTTATGATGATCCTAGTGTTATGGATTACTTCTCTTAATGTATTCTATTACACATGGATATACATATTTGATGCGAAAGTAGTATAACATGCTGCCAAAGAGAATGCAATCTAGACTCAAATCCAGCAATATTCAGTTTATTAAGCAGTGTTATTTGGGCCAAGTCATTTAATCTGTATTTTATCAATAATTTGAAAAGCCACATTGTCATCAATAGTTGTTATTAGTACTAATCACAGTAAAAATTAAATTATTCAGGTGCTATACATTAACAAAAACAGTGTATAGCAGTTAAAAGTAAGGGATAGTAGGGATGGCACATTCCTGTAATCCCAGTTTTTGGGGGGAAGCTGAGGCAGGATGATCACTGTAAATTCAAGGCTAGCCTGCGTTACAAAGAAAATTCAAGGCCAGTGAGTTTAAGACCCTGTCTCAAAACGAAAATAAGGGGTCAGGGTTCCTCAGTCCTCTTCATTTTTGAAATGTATATAACAACTATATTATAGGGTTGTTTTAAAGATCAAATTACTTAATCATTCAATAATAAAGTGCTTAGACTACCACCTGATACACACCAAGTCTAACTCAAGTGTTAGGACAGAATAAAATACATAGTTTTTGTTCTTTTCTTTGAGGTCATTAAAAAAGAGAAAAAGCATGTTAACTTACCCTTAATTTCTTCTACTGAAACTTTATCACATATTTGTTTCTCATATGTTTCCATATGTTTCAAAGATTCCTGAAATAGATCTGCCTCCCTCATCACTTGATTCTGATATAGTATCAGCTCACTA
Source organism: Hystrix cristata (assembly GCA_004026905.1). Classification (NCBI taxonomy): domain Eukaryota; kingdom Metazoa; phylum Chordata; class Mammalia; order Rodentia; family Hystricidae; genus Hystrix; species Hystrix cristata. Next base: position 48,023 of record PVJO010005823.1, on the reverse strand, counting down.
TATTCATAGTCTACTTTGTTCAGAGGAACCTGCAAGAAAGCAACCAAATTATGTTATCTGTGTAATTACATAAAGCAGCTACAGATGCTTAATTAAATTGTTTTCACAGGAGAGCCACTTACAAAGACTTCAGAAAGAAACCCACAGGCAGTTACAAATGGAAGAGTGGTTAACAGCACAGACGATTAATAGAATCTTCAACAAAAAAAGATACACAACTTTGGCCCATATGGCCAAGTAAAGAGATCAGCAAATCTTATACCCAAATATAAAAATAGTTAAAATTCTAAGGAATCTGCCAGGTACACGGTCTCAAAATAAAAAAATAAAAAAGGGTTGGGAATGTAAAGGCTTTAGGTTCAATCCTCACTAAAAAACAAACAAAACACCACCACCACCACAAGCACAAACCTGAGGAATCTACTAAAAGAAACCTACTAGAACCAATAAAAGACTTAAGGAAGGTCACAGAACAAAAGCTCAATATACAAAAATCGGTTGTATTTCTATACACTAGCAATGAACAACCCAAAAATCAGATTAAAATAATTTCATTCACAACAGCATCAAAAAGAACAAAATATTAAAGGATAAATATAAGAAATAAAACCTATACGCTGAAAAATACATCAAGAAAAATTAGAGACCTAGAGACAGTCCATTCCATGTTGGTAAAATGCCAATCCTCCCCAAATTCAATCTCTACCAAAATCTCAGCAAACTTTTTCACAAAAATTCATAAACTGATCCTGAAATTCGTACGGAAATGCAAAGGACTTAGAAAAGCCAAAACAATCTCAGAAAATGTTAAGATGACAAACATTTCAAATTTCAAAGTTATCATATAGCTACAATAATCAAGACACCGTAGCACTGGCATAAGGACAAATCCTGAGATGAATGGAAGAATGTATGATCCAAAAATAAATTCTTATATTCTAGTCAACTGATCTTTAATAAAGGTGCCAAGAAAAGATGCTGGGACAATTAAATATTCTCATGCAAAAAATGGCCTTCAGGTGGGCATGGTGGTGCATGCCTGTAATCTCAGCACTCTGTAAGGCTGAGGTCAGAGGATTTCGGATTCAAGCCCAGCAAGAGCAGTTTAGTAACTTTGTGAGGCCCTTCTCAAAATTTGCTGATTAGAAAAGTGCAACTCTCAGTCAATGTTCATTTAGTTTTACATAAATATGCTCTTTGAGGCTGAAGCAAATCCAACTAGTTTTTGATGGAAAAATAAAATACAAAAACTATTTCTAGACTTATTTCTAAAGACAATTTGTCTTTAGTTTCTTTTGGGGGGTGATGCTGGAGATCAAATTCAGGGCCTTGCACTTGCTAGGCAAGCACTCTACCACTTGAGCTAAACTAAATCCCCAACCCAAGAACTTGTCTTTAATCCTAATGTAATTAGAAATATATAAGATGATCAGTATTTTTAAAAACTTTAATGTGGTAAATTTCAACACATGGGGAGTTGGGGATTTGACTCAGTGGTAGAATGCTTGCCTAGCAAGTACTAGGCCCTAAGTTCGATCCCCAGTACCTCCCCCTCAAAAATTTCAAAGCATGGAATACCACAAAGTGGAACATAACATTCCACACAAAAATACGGGGTTTCTCTCCAGATCTTCTTTCCATCCTTCTGTTGTATAAGCAGCAAACTTTGCAACAGCCTGCTGGATTCTATTTCCCTCCCTTCATACTTAGAGATGCTACATTTTCTAGGGTTTCACATTGTCAATGAAAGAGAATTACTGTACTGTATTTCGTAAATGGAAATATCACTACTAAAACTCCAGCGTTATTAAGAAAAAAATGATCTTTTGTTTCCAAAGATTATCGATATACTAGGGCAGTGTGAAAATAATAAACACAAGATATTTTCTAACAAACCTTGGGGGTAAGGTTAAGACTACAATCCATTAGTTAACTCACGGTAAATGCTGCAGCTGCGAGCACCACAGGCAAGTATTTTCAAGGCAAACGCAAAGGGCCTGCATTCAATATCGTGTACCACTACCCCACCCCCAAAAAACAGAGTTAGGCTCGGTGTTGCATGCCTGTAGTCTCAGCCAGTAAGAAGACTGAAGTAGGAGGCTGGCTTGTCTACAAGTTCATGGCCAGCCTGGACAACACAGTGAGCCCCTATTTTGAAAAAAATAAAATACAAAAACAAATAGAACATGTAAGATTTCAACAAATTTCAGCGAGGTGGAATGCAAATAAGGACTAAACTATAAAGAGGAAATCACTAGGAACAGTGAGTCTTTGCCCTGGAAAATCTCAGGCAAGAGTTTAGGATTATGGAATATGGATAAAACAGACATGAAGCTTCAGGCTGGAGGGTTAACAATAAATAGTATGTGACCCAACTCCCACATCATCTCCATCAACTCTACAGTCAAATCCAGGTGTAGAATGTCCCACCAGAAAAGCAGCTAGCACCAGAGAAATGGGTGGTAAGGGGGAAACAAAAGAAGAAAACAACAAAAATCTTGTCAAATTAAAAACAAGGTTGCCAAATAAAAATTTTGGTAAAAGATTTAGAAGCAAATTCATTCCTGCCTGTGGTGGTAGTGATGATGGTGGTATGAATCTACATGTGTTAAAATTCATAGAATTACCAATCAAAATAAGATCGATTTTAATGTACAATACTTTAATATAAGATTTTAAAACAAGAAGGAAATCCATAAAATGTAAACAAAGTAGAATAAAAAAAGAAGACTGACAAAAGCTAAAGGAGGGGGAAAAAGACAATCTAGGAGGGTAGTATCAAACTAGTAAGTGTTCCAAACAGAAGAAATAAAGTACAGAAGAAATGATCAAAGAAACATTCCAGGATACCATCTGAGAGCTCAAAAACATACTCTGGCTTACAAGGCTTACTAGAAAAATAGTATCATTAGGACTGACACCTACACACATCCTGGTAAAATTTTAGAACGCAAAAGTTAAAGACTCTTTTGGAAGAAACACACACACACACACACACACACACACACACAATCACTTAATAACCACCAGGTAACTCCTTATTGGCAATAATAGGCACCTTTAAAATTCTATGGGAAAATTATTCATCTTCTTAGAATTCTGTAACAACGAGTACAAGGACAGGATAAAGACAGTTTCAGATACACAAGGGTTGGAAATTTACTGTCCCATAACCTTTTCTAGGCAGTTACTAAAGGACATATTTTAGCAAAACACTGAGAAAGTCATAAATTATAAAAGAATCTAAAAGTCCCCTGGTGTGGTAATGCATGCCTATAATGCCATCAAATTCAAGGTCAGCCTGGGGTACAAAGTGAGTTCAAGGCCAGCCTGAACTACATACCAAAACCTTGCCTCAAAAAAAAAAAGAAAAAAAGAAGAAGAAGAAGAAAGAAGGATTAAAAGAGAGTATTATGAAAACTATGACAACAAATTAGATAACCCAGATAAAATGAACCAATTCCAAGAAAAACACAAACTACCAAAACTAACTCAAGAAGACATCAAAAATCTGAACAGATCTATAGCAAGTAGAGAATCAATTAGTAATTAATAAACTTCCCACAAAGAAAAGGCCAGGACCAGATGGCATCACAGGTGAATTTTACCAAATGTTTACAAATCCTTCACAAACTCTCAGAAAACAGAACAGGAGGTTTCACTTCACAACTTATCCGATGAGGCCTGGTTTTGGTGTGGCCTAGCACCAAAGATATGTCAGCAAAGATACAAAGAAACAAAAACTATAAAACCCTGCTAGTAGGCATCAAATTAGTGAAGCTACTTTGCAGAGTGAAGATATAAGATGTACCCAGCAAAGCTGAACATAAGCACAGAGTTCTGCAATTCCAGTGTTAAATTTACACTGAAGACAAACTAATGAATGTGGCCAATGAAACAGCAGAAAAGGACATTTACCATGGTACTATTTTTAACAAAGACAAAGCAGAATAAACTGTTGCTTATTTATACAATGGAACACCAAACACCAGTTTAAAATCAATAAACTAGCTCAACATGTATTAAAACAGTATGTCTTGAAAAATATTTAACGAAAAAACCTATTATTCATGTTTTGGGGGGTTACTTTTGGTCTGTTTGTTTATTTTTAGTTTTTTTGAGACAGGATCTTGCTATGTAGTTCACACTGGCCTTGAACTATGGCAGCCCAGGCTGGCTTCTAACAGTGGTCCTCCTGTGTTCTGCCGCCGGGGAACTGGGATTACAGGCATGTGCCACCTGCCCAGCTTTATTCATGTAAAATTTTTAAATGCAGTACATTTAAAACCAATCTATTTTTTATTGATTTATTAATAATATAAGCATGACAAGGGATGATCCATTCTAGTGATGGTGAGCCTTTCGGAGCCTTCATGGTAACAAAATGCCAGCTGCGGCATGCACGCCATAGGTTCGCTACCACTAATCTGTACCAATTTCAGGACAGCGGTTACCTCTGGAGAGGCACATGGAAGGAATTCAGCCATTTCTGCAACATTTTACTGTTTTTAGTAATAAAATCTGGAACAATTATGTAAAATGTTAACATTTAATTTCTCTGATGATACACAAGTATATGCTCTAACATTTTTCTATTCTGATTATAAACATTAAAATATATTTATATAAAATATAAGGTTATATATACACATATTATTTTGTTTTGGTAGTCCCGGGATCAAACCTAGTACTGTCCCTTATACTTGCTAAGCAAGCACTGCGGTACATCTTCAGCAACACAAAGTAATATCCATCAGAGAAACAACCCCAAAACTATTTTTATTTTTACACACTTTCTTTATTTGAACACTGTTGAACTTATACAAAATTTTATATTACTTATTTTGTATAAAGAATCCTACACTTTAACTTTTTCCATTATTTCATAAAAAGTTTCGAATTTTTCCAAAGATGTCAAAGATGGATTCAAATTTGGGGGTGGAGGCAATTTAGAAATCAATTATTTTAGTCTGTGAAGGTAGAAAATGTTAAAATAAAGTTCTTACTTGCTGAGTTTGTCTAAATTCTTCCAAAAGTTTTAAAGCCATATCATAATCTTTCAGCAAATGGTATGCAATGGCATATCCAATCCAGGAAGCACGTTGTGTTGGACGCAGTTGCAGAAGCTGGTATCTTGTCTCCTTTTAAAATAATTTTTGTGTTTTTTAAACTTTATTTTTCTCTAAAATGTTTATATCCCATAAGAGTTTTATGAAAACAATGTAATGTCTTCAACATGTTTTTAGTGAAGACAGTCAATAAACATCAGTTCCAGAATGGTACACAAATACTTTTTACATGTTTTTTTACTTTTCACATTTCTTATCAAAATTACTTAAGCTCCTTTATTAGTTATATTAATATTCTGTAATATAATGAAGCTGTCAATGAAACCTTATCTTTGGGGGCCATGCCCATGGGCTGCTTATAAAATGATATTATAATGAAAATTTCTTCTGATAAATTTAAACATTTTTCCCAGAAAAAACTACAATAGCTTTTTATTATACTAGATTCTTAAAAAGTATATGAAATACAATCTATTTTCATTGTTATAATTGACTCCAGAGACAGGATGAACACAGCCAAGGAAGACAATCAAACACTGACTTGAGTCCTCTAGCAGAAACACCTCCATTGTCACTGTAAGACAGCTCAACTCCTTTAATACTAGAGTCACCATAAATTCCATTACGGCTGTCCTAGAAAAATCAAGGTATCTGCCTAAGCAGAAAAAAACGACCTCCCTACAGAGACCCCATGTCTCAGAGCTCATTTCTATCTCCAAGTTTTAAGCAAGTGATATTGCTTAGAGGAATAGGGTCTCATGAAGAACATTAACTGGAAATTAGAGTTCAGTTTCCATGATCTGTTGTTACATGGTTAGAATGGGTGTCAAGTGAGTCCAGGCACACTATATGCCACAGGGATAATTTTCCATCCCTTTTCAAAAACAAAATGTTAATAAAACAACTCAACCTGTATCCTCATGTGTGTCTGGTTCCTTTCAGTATATGACATTAAGCCGTATCACTCTTGTTTTCACTGTTGTTTCTCTGCCACTCATCCTCCATTAAAGTCTGGATCAATTTTCTCCTCTCTGCCCAATCCTATCATTATTCTGGCAAATGCAAGAAAAAAATTCATTTAAGACTGAAGTACTTACACGGAAACCTTCAAGGTCTCTCATTTGAATCTGCAACAGAGAGAGATCCCTCAAGATCTGTAGATTATCTTTATCCAACTTGAGGGCATTTCGGTAGCACTTAATAGCTTCATCATATTTCTTATCAGAACGCTGTAGGAGCCCATATACATGCCAACCTATTAAGTTAAGGAAATAGAGACACTCACAGACACTAGAATATATTATGCTGTAGATCTCATACAAAACCTTAAGAAAATGGTATTTTATTTCAGAATGATCTGGTGTCAGAAGGAAGGGGACAGTGAGGAGTAAGTAAAGAAGAAATCAGATTAGCTTCTACTGGACAATTGTTGAGCTGTTGCAGCTGGGTGATGGGCAACACGGGGGGGGTTCATTATTTAATTCTTTCCACTTTTATATGTGTTTGAAATTTTCTGCAAGAGTTTATGTAACTTTAAAAAATTCTTGGCAAATTTTCTTCACGTTTTCTAAACTCTATCCCCTCTTTTTTTTCCCCAGAAATTTCAACATTTACTTACACAAAAAATTGGAATTAGCTTTTAAAATGAGTCTACATTTGACCAATTCTAAAATAATGTATAATCATAATTAACTCACTAGTGATACTGAAAACTACAAAACTTAAATTTTATTTATCATAAATTACAGTCTTAGCATATCCTGAAGCCAAAAACAAAGACACAAAAAACAAAACTATCGTACTTACATGCCCTCTGTCTTCACTCGGGGGTAAGCAATGGAATAGAAAAACAAGTATTTATGAGAGAACCCTAAGCTAAATATGTGAAAATACTACTAAGACTGTTCATGTTCAGTATTAGTCAAAGCTAAGTTAATTACATGTAAAAAAAGAAAAGAAAAATACAAGGGTACTACGTGAAAAGATTACGAATAAATATATACATGGGAAAAGAAAAGCCAATTTCAATGATCTATCCTTAAAAAGTCTATTTTTTTTTTTTTGGTGCTGGGGCTCGAACTTGGGTCCTTGTGCTTGCAAGGCAGGCGCTTTAATCACTGAGCTAAATCCCCAGCCCTATTTTTTTGATGTAATAGAATACTAGCCAAAGAAACATACATAAAGATTCAGTGAAATAAAAAAAAAAGATTCTGTGAAGTAACAGCTATTTCCTTGTCTTAACAGAAACTAAGAACCAATATTAATACTTTATTAATACTAAATAAAACTTGTTCTTTGCTTGTTGTGATGATGGGGCATCTTGCATGTTAGGTAAACACTCTACCACTAAGCTACATCCCCAGCCAAACCCATTTAAAAATAGGTTTCCTTTAAATTTTTCTTCTAAAATTTCTAAAAGAAGTTTAAGGGACACAAAATTTTCTATATAGATAAGTAACTAAATTTCATTATTTGGAACAATAAGGAATTATCAATCAGTTCACACATGTTTAGGAAAAAAATAAGTTTCAAGTCACATATAATTATCAAAATAACTATTCTCCAACACTAAGCTCAATTCTAGTAAATGCACATTTTCATACATACTTTATGGAGATTTTCTTTAAAATACTCTAATAAACAAGGAGAAGGGAAAAATGAAACTGGTATTACAAAATGTTGATAATTACTGAAGCTACTAAGTAACAGGTACAGACCCCATTAAATTCTGTTTTATGTACATTTGAAAATTTTATAGCAATATTTTAAAATCTGAATTAAAAAAACTAGTAAATAAAATTAAACTACATAACTATTGCAAAAGGATACAGACATGACTCTTGACATCATTACGAAGACCTTTACGAACAAATTCATATGCTGCTTCTTTTTTTCCTAAACAGTTCAATGTTAAGCCTTTCATAGCCAAAGTCTCTGAAAAATAATTTTAACCTCTATTTAACACATGAAAGATTCAAACTGTTCTCTTAGCATTTTTATTTGCAATTTGAAGGATTGTTTCAATGCTTACATCATTCATCTTTACTCTCAGAACTCATCTCCAAGGAGAAAAGTAAAGCTACATTCAAGTTTTTGCTTAGAGCTTAATCCCAGTCTTTTCCTAAAATTCCTTAGGCTAGAATGGAGTTGCTAAAATGCTTTCTATCTTTAGAAGATCCTATGAAAGAGGTTGTTATCTTGCTGAAAAAAATATAACAAAGTGGCCACCAAAGTTCTGGTGAATTAAATCTACTACAGTAGTTCCACGATTTTCCCCTTCGAACAATTCTAATATATCATTATGTAATTACCCCTCACAAAGACACTGAATCTACCTTAAGAAAGAGATCTACATAAAAGTCACTACATTCAATACTTGAACCAACTTCTTTTTCAGCAGCAAATCTATTTCAACTAATTCTACTTAGGCTAATTAAACTAACATCAGTTTGTATTTCAAGGGCACAACAATGGACTACAGGAGATGCAATCCAAGAACATGTTGAAGTTAATGATGAAGAAGATGGTTTAGATATAATTCCATGAATAATCCACAAGAGGGTATTAGACAAGAACAGCAGTTTCCAAACTGATCTCCATATAGTCTACCGTTTTCAGAACACGGTGATCCAGTGGCACAGGTCCTGATAACCAAGTATCACTCATCTATTTTGCATACTGAACTTCTCTACAGCCCCTATAACTAAAAAGCTTGAAAACAAGCTTTCCATTTCTAAAACTCCTTGAAAAATTCTTTTCATTTCCTCCAAAGAATCTTTTAAACATTATTAAAAAGGTGAGCATGGTCAGGTTATTTTCCCAATAAATCAAAAGTTATCCATGTCTGATATTCAGACCTCAACTAAATTTCCAATGCTTTTGGACCATTAATTTTTATGTGTAACCTAATCCTTTTAACAAACACTGGCTACCAGTGAAACAACATGAAACAAACAAATATAGACTGTATTAACACCAGTACTAGAATAACAATTCAAAACACAAAATCTAACAGTAGATCAGTAGTACTATATTTATATATAAATATCAGCAGAAATTTTAAAAGTTTATCTACCAAAGAATAAAATGCATATGACTTTTTACTACTTTTCCAGAGAAAATACTGTCCTAATTTTATACACAGGAAGCCAAAGTATAAACTTAAATTCTACTCAAAGTAATAAAGCAAATTAGGTCTATAAAAATACTGGTACAGGATGAGCACCTTACACCAAAAATTGGAAATCTAAAATGCTCTGAAATCCAACAGGCTCAATGCCTCCTTAAAAACATTTGGTTTTCAGGTTTTAGGATTGGAAGTACTCAACTGGTAGTTTATACTAATATTCCAAAATCAGGGAAACTATGAACTCTGTAACATTTCTGATCCCAAGCACTTTGGACAAAAGATATTCAACCTGTATATTAACTCATCCAATCCCCCCCACAAGTAGATCAAGGCTTCTCATCTAAAAGTAAAGACATATTCCAGAGAATAATAGTAGTCTGGAATAAAACTCAAGTGAAACATAACTAAAAATGTTGAACTTTTATTTACTCAATAGGAAGCTGCAAAGTCTTGGATTCTGGAGAATTACAGTATTCTTTCACTGTTAAGAATCCTAGCTGTCAGATTTTGGAATTAGATTTTCCCCAAAGCAGTCTCTCAACAGATAAGCTTTTACCTCCATGTTCAGCAAATTTGGGGTTTGAAAGAATCATCTTGCAAAACTTGAGGCCATTTTTGTATTGCTTCTGTTCATAACATTTCTGTAAAGATAAATAAACAAAGTTATTTCACAAAATACTTGTTAAAAAAAGCTTTTCACCAACTGATATCACATTTAACAAGTGTTTTTCTTGTTACCTACTCCTTACCAAACTGTTCTAGAATCAAAGTATTTTCACTTTAAGAGGAAACAAACAGGGAATTTAACTGTCAACCAACACTGCCACAGAAGTTAACTGAAAATCCAAATGGAAAAGCATGTAATAATAGAAAAATATTCGGGGGTTGGGGATTTAGTTTAGTGGTAGAGCACTTGCCTAGCAAGCGCAAGACCCCAAGTTCGATCCCCAGCACCCACCTCAAATTAGAAATTCTATTAAAAGTCTTTGCTAATAATAGAAGAATGAAACCAATGTTCCCGTACACATATATACTGCCATTTACTGACTCACTACGATGTGTCTGTACAAAACTTCTTGTACCTTAATTCTTTTCTAATTTTTAAAGAATAAGATTATATATATCTTAATACACATATACTTTTTTTTTTTTTTTTTTTGGTGCTGGGGATCGAACTCGGGTCCTTGTGGTTGCAAGGCAAGCACTTTAACCGCTGAGCTAAATCCCCAGCCCTACATTATTTTTAAATCAGGTTAAATACACTTTTCTCCTTAAACATCATTTTCTTACAATGAAAACTTTCAAAATCCTTTCTTCTACCTTTTCGGAATGTATATTACTAATTCTACAGACACTATACAGTAGTATTATAGACAGCTAAGTAAGGTAGAAATATTATAGAGAGTCAGACAGGGCTGGGCTCTCAATGGAGTCAAAAACACAAGAGAATACACTACAACTATGGCTAGAGGTGCACCCATCAAAGGTCAGGCCTCAAGATAAGGATGTAAAGATGAGAGCTACACTCTTTGCTGAGGGATAAACAATGAACTGAAGATCACACTCATCTGATCTGATAAAGTCTAGGTCACCCAGGTGGGCGACCAAGACCTCCAGATCCACCCCCGTCCTGAAATGTCTTTATTCTTTCCATGTTCATTTGCTATGTGAACTTCTTCCCCTTTGGATCAATATTACCTAAGCAACTACATTTGTAATATTATTGATTAATCATTATTTTGACGCACATTGTACTTGCCTCGCAATTTTGCTCTATAAAACTTCCCCTGAAAAGTGAGCTTGTTGGCTAACCCACTCGGGTCCCCTGTCTCTCAGGAGCTCTCTTTCTCTCTTTCAATAAATTTCCTACTCTCAACCTTCTTTATTCCTTAGAATTCATTCTTCGACTTTGGGGAACACAAACTCAGCGTAACTGACATCTAGCAGGTTGGGAGTTACATTTTTTCCCCTGTATCAATAGCACACCAGAACTTCCTGCTCCTATCAAACTGTAAGCTGCCACTGATCAACTTTTCCCAAGCTCTGCACCACTCTCACAGGCCTCTGTTAACCACCATGCTACCCAACTTCTATGAGATCAACTCTTTCTTCAAGACAGGGTCTCACTAAGTTGCTAAATTGTCCAGGGTTGGGTTCAAACTTGTGATCTTCCTGCTTCAGTCTCCCACAGTGCTACAATTACAGGTGTGTACACCACACCCAACTGAGATAAACTTTTTTTAGACTCCACATATAACTGAGATCATGTAGTACTTGTATTTCTGTCTGGCTTATTTTACTTCACTTAATGACTCTAGTTTCATCCTTGTAGCCAAAATGACAGGATTTCATTCTTTACCTGATTGAATAGTTTCCAGTTGTGAATATGTACCATACTTTATCTACTCATAAGTTAATGGGTGCTTTGGTTGTTTCCATTTCTTGGCTACTGTGAATAGTGATGCAATGAATATAGGCGTGCACATTCCATTTCCTTTGGACATCTAACCAGTAATGGGATAGGTAGATCATACAGTTCTATCTTTACTTTTTTTTTCTTTGAGACAGAGTCTCACTATGTAGTTCAAGTTGAGTTTGAACTCATTACATAGCCCAGGTTGGGCTCGAACATTTGGTGATCCTCCTGCCTCAGCCTCCCGAACGCTGGGAGTACAGGTGTGTGCCAAAACACCTGGCTTATTTTCACTTTTTTCGAGGAAACTTCATACTACTTTTTTTTTTCATGTCAGACAGGTAACATGCCAACATCGCAACAAGGTTTGTGGGAGGCACATCTCACACATAAGCATGAAAACCCAACTGTCACGCTCATGAGCTGAAGGATCATACTACTTTTCATAATGGCTATAATTTACAATCCCACTTAACAGTGTGCAAAGCTTCCCTTTCTTCTACATTCTTACCAGTGCTTTTATCTTTAGTCATTTTAATGTCTTACTTAGTTCCAATAATTCCTTGGGGTAAGTGTCATTACTTCCATTTTACAAATGAGCAAACTCCTGCTTGCTTCGGCAGCACATACATACAAATGAGCAAACTGAAACTAAAGAGTCCAAAAAGCTTTTTTGTAAATGGCTCAACTCAGCAGCAAACTTTGTCAGTTCCAAAGACCATCACTGGTCTAACATGAGCATAAGCAGTATCTTTATAAATAAATGCCACCAGCCAGATTCAATGATCAGTGCTTATCCTTGGCAGGCATTTATTTATCATATCTCTTTTCACCCTCCACTCATTTATGTTGTTCAGACTGTGTGTTCTATCATTAAGCATGTGAAGCTTATCCTCACCTTAGGACCTCCAAACCACATTCCTTCCACCTAAAATGTTTTCCTACATCTTCCCATTTGATTCCTTGTTACAGTGTCTAAGTCTCACACATCAACATCTTGACCATGCTATCTACTACTGCCAACCTGTCTCCCCCAATTTATTCTCTATATTACTCTGATTCTCTGCGCAGCACTCTTACTCTCTGAAATTCTTATTTGATTCCCTACTTAAAATCTGCTTTCTGCACTATCACGGAAGCTCCAGAAAAACAGCAATCTTGCATAGTATAAATAGTCCCATGATCTAGACACATAGGAGCTGCTTGATAAATATAGCCTCCTAAATTCAAAGCAGTGACACAAGCAATGAATAAGGACATGGTTGATCCTTGCAGCAGGGGATGGATGTCACAAAGTCTTCAGTGAACAAAATTTTAGCAGGGCATGGTGGCACTTACCTTTAAACCCAGCACTTCAGGAGGCTACTGCAGGAGGATAAATTTGAGCCCAGCATGGCAATTTAGCAAGACCCTGTCTCAAAATTTAAAACTTTTGAAAAGGGATGGGGATGTAGTTCAGTGCAAAGGCCCTGGGTTCAATCCCTAGTACCATAAAAAGAAAAAATGTTTAAACTGAGCATTGCTGATTGCCTCTGAGATACAGAACTAGAAGGCTGGAAGACAAAGAAGAGAAACTTAAATTTTGAATGAGGTGAATGTGCTCGCTTCAGCAGCACATATACTAAAATTGAATGATGTGAATGTATTACCTATTCTGAAAATACTTTTTTAAAAATTCAAGTTTTTGATTATAGGAGTTTACTTGAAAAGTGACAAAAGGGGGGAGCAGAAAAAGCTATTGGGGAAAAAGAAAAGAAAAATACTACTACTACTACAAAAAAGAACAATACTACCGATGATGGTAATCATAAAACAGTTAACACCTATTTACTGTGTCAGGCATGGTTCTCTTTCTTTTATTTTTGACATAGAGTCTCGCTATGTAGTTCAAGCTGGCCTCAAACTCACTATGTAGCCCAGGCTAGACTCAAACTCGCAGCAATCCTCCCGCCTCAGCCTCCTGAGTGCTGGGATTACAGGCATATGCCACCATGCCTGGTGCATGGTTCTTATTTAATATATAAATCCCAGGAAAGCCTATGACACATATGCTATCTTCATTTTAGATAGAGAGTCTGAAAACATAGTTACTGAGTTTCCACAGCTAGTTAAGTGTCAGAGCTACAATTCTTACCCAAGTAGTTTTGGCTCCAGAGTCTAAGTACTAAAGTAGTCTAAATGCAGTAAAGAATTATTACATACCTACCCTTAATAGAAAAGATAGATCCTAATTTCAACTTTCCTGCTAATCAGATACACAACCTTAAAATACCTAACACAGCCAGCCTGGTGAGAAAGACAGGCAGATTAAAGGCACGCAGAGCATGTAATAAGCTAGCCTGTGAATTTGTGTGAATGTGTTTAAGTAGTACATCGATAACTGTTGTTGGCAAAGAAGTTTGGTCCACTAATCAAACTTAAAAAATAATTTCATTATAGACACTATTTTTGCCATGGAATTTGCGGAGCACAATTTTATCCACACTTACTACAACTGTAAGATGATAAAATCATTTACTTCTGCAACAACCTCAATTCACAAATTTGTATCATTACATACCTAGATAAGAAAATGTTTAGCATTTCCCAATTTATTTGGGTATGACATTAACTTAGCACCATCTTTAGCTTTTTTGTAACCTGAATATATAAATTATACTATTTTTCAATTTATGTTACTGCCACATGATTTGCACTAGAAAACACCCATACAGACATAAAAGTGTTGTAATCTTTTAGATATTATGCCAAATGTTCTGAAATTCAACAATTTACACATGATTTCTTATCAATGTTTTAGAGTCCTTGGACAAAAGGGAAAAAGTAATGGAGGCAAAAAAAAAAAAAAAAAAAAAAACCAAAACTCACTTCTCCAAATCCGTACTATGTAAAATAGAAGGCATGAGAAAAACAAAAGTAAAATAATAAACATATACAAAGCTCAATGAAGCAATCTGTCGCAAGGTTTTCACTTTTTTTAATGTTTTTGTGGGGTTTTTTAAATGCTTTTTATTATTTGCTTAACACTAAGCACCATATAAAATTAAGATTTAAAATTTGCATTCCACCTACTACGCATCATTCTAAAGTTTCTAACCCTAGAAACTTTACAGCTTGAAACTGTAAAGGGGCTTGAAACAATACAGCTACTTTGAATTGTTTTTAGCCTGTGACAATACTTAAAACATTCTATAATTAGTATTCTATTTATAAAGTCAAGCAACCGTTAATAGCCATACAGCAACACGAGCTCAGTACAAATTCACCCTTAAAATCTACAAGCTTGCTCAGCAAATATAGTTACACGCTTGTTTTCAGATAAAAACAGACTAGAAAGAACAGCTACCTGTTAACTAGACTAGTTTAAAATCTTCGGCCCCCACTGCACGTTGTAAAAAGCAGCGTCTGTCGCCCTCCTCGAAAGGACGGAAGCTGGAGGACTGTGCAGGCGCCAAGGACGCGAGCACGCAGACCCTCGCTAGCCGCGGTCCCCGGGGCTGGGCCACACCTCGGGCTGCAGCTCGGAAACAAAGTACGCGCTCTCCTCGGGTGCAAAACCAACTAGTCTGAGGTGATTTAATCTCTGGTGCGAGCTAAAAGCAGAAGGGCTACACGGCATTCGCAAATGCAGCTCCGGCCACTTACAGGTGTGTCCCCCAGAGGGTAACCGTAGTGCAACACCAGCACGCAGACGCTCCCCGCAGGGAGGCGGTGCCGGGAGTGGCTTGCTGGGGAGGCCGGCTAGTTTCACGAACAGGTTGTAAATCAAGCCCCACCCGCCGGCCGCAGGCTCATTGCTCCGAAGCTACAGCGTGCAGAGTAGCGATGGGCCCCGCCGGAAGGCGACTGGCGAGAGAAACAGCCTGGGCAGGATTTGGTCCCCCCGCCCCGGCGGCTCCGCTCGGGCCTGGGCAGGGCGGCGGGAAACGTCTGCGAAGCGCGCGGCTGCGGCACGGAGAGGCGCACGGCGCGGCGGGGAAGCCGGGCCCGGGGATAAACAGCGCTCGGAGGCCGAGCCTGGGCCGCCGCCACTCACCAGGATGCGTTTGAAGAGGTTGCTCTCCTTGGGCGGCAGCTGCACGTTCGGCATAACGGCCGGCGGCGAGGCCGGGCGGACACCGGGACGAGGTGCTGCGGAGAGTCGGGCCGCGGGGAACGCGCCACTTCAGTGGCCTGGCCCCGGGCCGAGTAGCCACAGCTGAACTCTCTGGAAGGACTGGCAACGCCAACGGAAGGCGGGCTGAGCAGGATACACTTGGTTCTCTCCGACCGCTCTTCAAGGGAGCGCGGGGCAAGATGGCGGCCAGGCCCCGCCCCCTCTCCCGAGCTCGCAGGGGCGCATGCGCGGGATGGAGCGCAGCCGGGGCGCGGGGGCGTGGCGGGGAGATGTGGGGTTGGGGCGGTTCTCTTGCTGGCTGCGGAGGCTCAGGCCCTTGCTCCTTAAGACACTGATAGCGCTGTGGTTGTGAGGCATGTGGCCCTCGATACTGTGTTACTTCTAAATCAGTTTCTTGTTTGTTTTGTTTTGCATTCCTCCTCGCTGAGCAATTTATGCTGTACTCAACACAAAGTAGTTCTGGGTGTAGCACAAATTTGTTTTCCTTTCCATCGCTGCCCGGTTTAAACTCTTAGAGAAGCCTTGTCTGTTCAGCACAGACCAAAGGATTCATAGCCTATGTGAGGCCATCCGGCAGGCCTTCAATTGAGGTACCTGAGGCGAAAGCCCTGTTGAAAGAAAAGTTAGAAAAAATGTTCCCAGCCGCTTACAGCATCTAATATTCTCAGGGGAGACTATGATGGCTTTAGAGAGCCACCGATGATGGCTTTAGAGAGCCTCTTTTGTTTTCAATTGTTCTCCCTTCAGGCCAGCGAATTGGCGCACACCTGTTATCTCAGCACTTGGGAGGCCAAGGCAGGAATAGCTCCTCGAGTTGAAGACCGGCCTCGGCCACACAGTGAGTTCAAAGCTAGCCTGAACTACATAGCTAGAACCTGTCTAAAAAAAAGAAGAAAAAAAAAATGTTCCTCTTCATATAGGCCATGTAATAGTGAGAAAAACAGGATTCAAACCCAGCATCTTCCAACTCAGGGACACTTTCTACAGTAAATACAGTAGCAGCATAGAGATCATACTTAGTGTTTGTATCTACAGAAATTCAGATATACATGTGCAACAAGATTAACCGTACTTATAGTGTTAGTTTGATTTTTTGGGGGGGGCTGGGGATCGAACTCAGCCTTGTGCTATTAAAATGTATGTAAACGTTAGGTACATAAAGTTGTTTACACATATTCTGGATCATAATTTGTGCATACTTATGAGATAAGGTAATTGATGCTAACTTGCATTTCATGGGCTGTATTGAGTTCAAAGCTAGCCTGAGCTACATAGCAAGATCTGGTCTCCCAAAAAATTTTTAAACCTGAATCTAATCGAGCTTCTCCACCAGTTCATAGGAAATACTGGGAATAAAGGACACATGACACACATCACAAATCTAGAGAAATATTTTTTTATTTTTTTCTTTTTCTTTTTTTGGGGGGTGGAGCTGGGAATCGAACTCAGGACCTTGCACTTGAGCTCTATTCACTAAGCTAAATCCCCAATGCCCCTCTCCTTTTTTGAGGTGGTCAGGCTGAGTAGTTTAGATTGACCTTGAACTCCCTATTGTATCCCAGGCTAGTCTTGAACTCGCAGTGATCCTCCTCCTGCCTCAGCCTCCCAAGTGCTGGGATTACAGGCATGAACCAACACACCCGGCTATATTGTATGTGTGGATCTTTTATCCTGAGCAGTTTCACCCAGTCATGATTTTTCTCAGAGCCGGGCTGTGAGTTGTATTTTTACTCTTAACAAAAACAAAAAAGCATGTCAAAGACTGACTGATCTTGAAAGCTCCCCCTTTCCCCTTAGATTAGTATTAGCCTAGGTTAAAGCCAGCTTTTAACAAGGACATTTAATGTTGTTTCTCACAACTTCTCTGTAATTGTAACGCCACCTGTCATTCTACATACCATGCTACATATTTTTCTTAGATCATTTCCTTAAGTTTTGAGTTGTACATATTCAAATTTTCATTTCAGTAAGTTCTACTTTGAATCAAGGCTCCTCTCATGGTTCTGGAATCAAAATTATTTGAGAAGGATCTAGTTTCAGTAAGGCCGCCAGGTGGCGCATTTCTTAGCATTTTTTTCAAGGTAAAAAATATTTGAGAACCAGTACGGATACATGAAAATAGGAATTGCCATTTCATCCTTCATATTCTGCTTCTCTCAGGGAAAACAGCTTATAAGAATACAACAGAGTAATCTGTGCTTTTCCAGTTATTTTCCTCTTTAGTGAGAGTTTGAATCTTGTAGTAAATTACTGCATAATTACAGATTTTATTTCTTCTATAATAAAATATATTTGATCCTCACGTTACCAGTGTTCTCATCATGGGATGTCTCAAGGTGTGGTCAGGGCCTAAACTCCAGGGACCCAGAAAGCAAAGGACATCTTCTTAGTGTGTGATAAGCCATAAGAGCTCAAAGCTTGTGTGCTGGGATTTCACATTGCTTTTTATGCTTCCGAAAATCTCACAGAATCAACGATTGCAGCTTTGCCTAGAGCCAGTCTCTTCAGCTACCTGGTCCGCATCCCCAGTAAATGTACAGTTGTGGAAGCTCTGTTACTCTGCTTCTCTGAAGGAAAACTAAACAATGTTTACTTAGCACCTTCCTAATTTGGCTCATTAAAACAGATTGCTTTGCCTGGATCTCTACTTTGTTACTCATTAGCTCTTTTACTTTGAATAAATTACTGAAACCATGCCTCAGTTTTCTGTTCTGCAAAATGGGTATTTAGGGTTGTGAGGAGTAAATAAATAGATTTAAACCATCTAGATCAGTACTGTATGCAGCAGGCTGAAATGGGTTGAAAATGTTAGAAATTTTTTCATTTATAGCTAATTCTCTTACGTAGTTATAACTTTAAAAAATGTCTCTTTATTCATGGTTCTTTTGAAACAGGGTCTCATTATGTAGTTCAGGATGGCCTTAAATTCACAGCAATACTCCTGCCTCAGCCTCCCGAGTGCTGGGATTGCAGGTGTAAAGAAAATATCTCTTGAATTTAGTAATATGGGATAATTTGCCTTTGCTTTTCAGCAAGAAAAATCGAGGCAGAGAGCTAATGACTTGTAAATATGACAGCCAAGGACTGTAGCTCACTGAATATTCAAAGTAAGGCAATGCTGTATGTTTGTATTTTCTGAGAATTGTTTAACTGACTTTTGAAGTGTTTATTTAACTGGTGGTTTATAAGCTATGAACGTTAGTCGAGTCCCTAAATTTCATGTGTGCATGTAACATTAACTATAAAATCTCTAACTTGTGCAGGGGTTGGGGATTTAGCTCAGGAGTAGAGTGCTTGCCTAGCAAGCCCTAAGGCCATGAGTTTGATCCCAGCACCACCACCCCCATCAAAATCTGTAACTTGTGGAGATATAGTCACTCATCTTCTGGATCTTGTTATGACTTTGTAAATACAAATTTAGTTTCCGCCAGTCATTTGAGTATTTTTTCAAGCAATGGTAGCTGAAAGTTACAGCAATTAACATGCAGAATCTCCTAAATTTTTGGATGATGAAAAAGAGGTTCTCGTTTTTTAAAAATTATGTGCCTTAGGGGTTCCTTTTAAAGACATTCTTGTAACTTCACCTATATTTGTAAATCTTGATCTCTTAATCAGAACAGAGAATCTCTTCTGGGTTTGTGTGTACTCTACCTGTGAAAACTAAAGCTCCCCTTCCGGCGGGTGTAGGGTGGGGAATGGGGTCGAGGGGGGCGGGGAGGAACCCAGCAGGATGAGGGACAACTCCCAGCATTCCCCTGTGGACGCTCCCAGTAGTTGCGATTCATTCTTTGCTCTCCCACCATTACAACACTGGTCCTTGGCTCCCGCTCCTGATAAACAAAGCTCGGTCGTCTCAAGACAATTTCTTTCTCGCCTTATCCTTGCCCTCATACCAGCTCATTGCTAGGAACACGCGAAGACTAACGCTTGGAGAAGGTTGGAGATTGAGGAGGATCCGGGTGCACGCGTTGACCCGGAAAAAGTAAACCCGGAAGTGGAAGTGGCCGCGCGTGAGCCGGGCTGAAACGTACTGGCAGAGGGAGGTTCCGACCTTAGTAAGGAAACCTGCCGACCTTTCTTCCTTTTCTTAGGTACTCATAATTCTTTTTTAAATCTTGATACAGCTTCCGGCTTTTCCCGTTTTCCTCCTGCGGTGTCCGCGTGTGGAATGTCTCTGTGAGTGGGATTTGTACGTGCCTCTTTTGCGCCGGCTTACTGTCACTGCTGCTTGCTAACTCTCGAAAATTGCTCTTAACATACTGTTACTGTGATGGGAACTGGAGAAGTCCTGTTCTTAGTAGATGTAGATAACCTTAGAGAGTAAACGTCTTGCGTTTTCCCCTTAAAATTGAGTTTCATAACCTTGGGCGTTATTCTGCTGTTTCTAAAATGGAAAATTTTAGCTACAAATATTGTAACAAAAAACCGCCATCATTCTTTTATTTTGTTCATTATGAAGTCGATATACCTTTGATGTGATTAAGATTAGTTGTAAAGATACCCAGAAACTTCTGCTTAAGGAATGTTAAATTTGTAGCTGCTGGGCTTTGTTGCGTTCTTCCAAGGCCCATTCCCAAATACGATTCAGATGGTAAATCTGTCGGTAGACGCCTGCAAATGTTGAATATTTTAGAGACTATTCTCGAAATATAAATATCTCTTAGGAAATAAGTTATTTTATTTCCTAAGCAATAGTGCTAAATTAGATTTAGAGTGATCAGATGAAAGTTAGTATGAAATACATCTCCTAGCTGGAGATAGTAATTGTTGATCTGACCCTTATTTCACCTTTGAACCTCAGGATTTTAGAGGCAACATAGTTTTTTCATTAAACACTTTGTATCTTCCCTTTCTGACTCAGTAAAACTGTTGGAAGTTTTCTCAGCTTTTGATTATCTCTATTTGAGGGGAGAAGAATAGATATTATACATAGCCAATTTCAACTAATCTGTAATTTTTTTAAGTAACTTTTTTCAAATATTATAAAAACAATATATGCTATTTGTGTAGAAGTCTTAGGAAAGTAGAAGAAATAGAAATCAAGCAAAAGGTTTCTATAATCCCACAAGTAGAGATAATTCTGTTAACGTTTTGGTATGCTCATTTTTTTTTTTTTTTTTAGTTTTCTGTTGAAAAATACTCTGTACTTTATTTCCATAAGTGGTAGAATTTTTGGAAAAAATAATTGAAATCGTACTGTTTCGTATTCTGCTTTTTTTGACTTAGAACTATGTAATTATGATTGACCTTTTTTCACCAGACCTACTTTCTTCTGTTAGTATTGAAAGTTTTCTTCTTTCAGGATCTCAGACAAAGGGAAGAACCTTTGAAAGATGATTGCAGAATTGAAAATGAAAGGCACTGATCTTGGAATAGGCAACCTGCATTCTAATACCAGCTCTACCTCTCTCCAGTGATGAATAGTCTTGAGTTACCTGACTTCCTTGAATATCTAGATACCTAAAATAAAAGAATTAGAGAAAATAATAGTCAATATTTCCTTCAAATTTTAGAAATGTATAACTGTGATCCACCTAAAGTCTGTGTGATTATTTATACCTTTCAAATATTTATTTGTACATTTAATTCTAGATTCTGGATACTTTCCAGAAAATAGCTGATTTAACCCATTCCATTAATATAATTGTTAATTATTCTGCTAAGCTTTTACCTTTGTTAATTGTGATTTTGCATGCTGTTTTCATTTATTTTTATATATTGTTATTCAGAGAAAAATGTGGATTATTGAATTTTGGGACTATTTGGAGCTGGCTGATGCAGTGAACTAAACAAGCTGTCTTTGAATCTCTTTCTAGTTTTATTATATATCTTCTAAAGTTGATTTTCTTTTTCAGATTGAGTTATATTGTATTGTATTTCAGATGCTGAGATGAATCGTCACCTGTGTGTTTGGCTTCTTAGACATCTGTCCATAAATACTTATCCCCATTGTCGCATCTATGTCCATTCTCTTCAATTTAGACAGCTACATTTTAAAACAAGGCTCTGGGTTCTTGGAAAAAACGGGAATCATGTTCTCCACTGTTTTTTAAATAAGAATTGGTATAGGAGATATTGTCATCAAGATTCCAGGATGATCTGGAAGCATAAAGCATTTCAGAAGTATATGGAAGACCTAAATAAGGAGTACCAAACACTTGGTCAGTGTTTGCAGGACATTCCTGTGAATGAAAGGGACCGAAGGTCCATGACCCGAAGGCACGCTGAGTTGGCACCACTTACAGCCATTTATCAAGAAATTCAGGAAGCTGAACAAGCAATTGAAGAATTAGAATCAATGTGTAAAAGTAGGTAAAAGATGGGGGGGTGTGACTTTCTAAATTAAAGCTTTATTGAACTTTGTTTTTTAAAAGGCCTACAAGTAATAACCTCAACACTAGGCAAGATGGCTGGGATTTAGCTCAGCGGTTAGAGTGCTTGCCTTGCAAGCACATGGTCCTGAGTTCAATCCCCAGCACCAAAACAAAACAAAACAAAAACACTTGGCAAGAACAGGACTGTTATACTCAGGGTGTTTAACATATTTCAGTTACTAAAGATCAACTGCTCAGAGACCAGGCTTCTCATGGCATTTGCCAAGAAGTTCACAGACTTTGGAGGATTTAATATTGACCTTATCAGAAGCTTTAATTTATTGAACAGATCTATACTGAGCACTGTACTGTATGCTGAGAATAAAGAAATATAATTGCTATCCTATAAGGGCTTATAGCCAACTCAGAGTATATTTGAGTATTATTTGTCATGTGTTGTGTGCTATACTGTAGGAAGGCATGGAGTTTCAGAGGAGCAAATGGAAGCCTCCTAGATGAGATTGCACATTAGAACAGGCACAAATGAAGCTTTATATTGATGTGGTGCATCTTTTTTTTTAAGAAAAGAGATTTATGTAGCTCATAATTGGAGGAGTCCACAAACATGGCACCTACATCTGCTTAGCTCTGGTGAGGACTTCACAGCAGATGGTATCACATGGTAGAAGCTTATGTGGTAGATCTTAAAGTTATTCTTTAATATATATTTTAATTGTAGTTTTATATTATTTGAAATTTGTACTTTTTAAAAATTTTTTATTTTTACCAAGAACATTTATCGGTACATTGTATGCATAATGATCATAATCGGCATGGTTATTTTGTACCTGTACATGATGTATCTCGGTTCCCCCCGTTTTGCACCCCGCTTCCATTCACCCACCCCTCTCTATTTGCAGCAAGTTTATTTACATTTTTCCATTTTTTTCCCTTTCATCTTTTCTTTTAACCTTCCTTTATCCCCCTTTTCCCTATCTAGTTCTCCTCTCTCTTGAATACTATCTTTTTTTTTTTAAACATAATATCTATTCTACCCCTTTGTCCTTATTTACACTTAATGTTCTCTCATATCAGAGAAACAATTTGATGTGTACTCATGAGTGTCTGATTTATTTCACTTAATAGTATGTTCTCAAGGAACATCTATTTACATACAAATGACTCTAGTTTATCCTTTTTTATGGTGGTGTAGTACTCCATTGTGTAGAAAAACCACATCTTCTTTAGCCATTCATAAAAATATGGAATGCTTCACGAATTTGCATGTCGTCCTTGTGCAGGGGCAATGCTGATCTTCTCTCTATCATTCCAATTTTAGTATATGTGCTGCCGAAGCGAGCACGAAATTTGTATTTTTTTAAAAACTTCTTTCAGTGCTGGACATTGAACCAAGGACCTCGTTCAGTGCTAGGCTAGTATTCTACCAATGAGCTACATGCCTGACCCTTAGAATTTGTATGTTTAATAGCTTGAAGTATTTTCTGGGACAGCTGACAGATTTCTTAGAATCCATGGGATTATTTTAGTTACTGTTATCAAATAATATTGTTTATGTGTCTTTACTGTTACTTTAAGCCTTGAACAAAACATCTCCACTCAGACAAGGCCCTCATTCTTCAGACATTTACACACTACCAAGCAGATATTCAAAATAAGCAATTACACATAATTTTAAGATCTCTAGTCTTTCAAAATATGAATATCTGGCCAGGCACGGTGGTAGACACTTGTAATCCCAGCACCAAGGGAGGCTGAGGCAGGAGGATCACAAGTTTGAATCCTGCCTAAGCAATTTAGCAAACCCTGTCTCAAAGTAAAAAATAAAAAGGGCTGGGATATAGCTAAGTTTTAGAGTGCCCCTGGGCACAGTCCTTAGTACTGTCCCCCACCACACACAAAAAAAGTCCAAATAGACACAAATATACATACTTTTTTTGGGGGGGTGCTGGGGATTGAACTCAGGGCCTTGGGCTTGCTGGGCAAGCACTCTACCACTGAGCTAAATACCAGCCCCCTACCTGTACACACTTACATTGCCGCTCTAGGATTCAAAATGAAAGTATCTAAAATACGGTTTTTAGATATCAGAAGTCTAATTGAAGTGACTTATTCTAAGAATTTGGTATGGTTAGCTCAGTCATTAATTTAGCTATTTATTCATCCAGTATTCCCAGAGGACTTATTATCTGCCAGGCATTGCGTAGGATGCAAGGTTAAAAAGATGAATAAACCTTGAACTTACCTTCTAATTTAGGAGACATACCACATATAAGTGAAAGGCACTGTGACAAATGCCAGATACATAAATCCAGCACTGAAGTGGCTTGGAGAAAGGAGTAATTAATTCCATCAGAGATGGTTGGAATAGATTGAAGAATGATTTTCTGTGTCAGAAAAGGAAGGACATTCCAGATCGAGGGAACATTATGAGGCAGCTGAGGAAGGGGAGGGGGTAAAACATTTTCAGCATGTAGTTTGTAGTGTGGCGTGATAGTGATATAGCCTGATACATTGTGATGGTCTCACATGTTGGCATGTTCATTTTTATGAGATATTTTTATTGTAATTTTTAACTGCAGTTATCTCTTAATTTAGTATTGCCTTTACATTTTTTTCTCCTAAAAAAAACTCCAAAATATACAGAAATTGAGAGAGAAATATTTTAGATTAAGCCAGGATTGAATACTTGCTATTGAGTGTTGATTTAGTTTGCTACTGACTTGGTTTCTATACTAAGGTACAGTC
Source organism: Hystrix cristata (assembly GCA_004026905.1). Classification (NCBI taxonomy): domain Eukaryota; kingdom Metazoa; phylum Chordata; class Mammalia; order Rodentia; family Hystricidae; genus Hystrix; species Hystrix cristata. Next base: position 23,215 of record PVJO010005823.1, on the reverse strand, counting down.
TTCATCATATATGTATATTTTTGGGGCGTGCGGTTCTGGGGACGAGCTCAGGGTCCTGCGCTTCCTAGGCAACTGCTCTAGCACTGAGCTAAATCCCCAACCCCCAGTCTTAATCATATTACTCACCTTAAAATTTTTGGTAGCTCCCATTGCCTATAGAGCTTTCTGTGTTTGACACTGAAAACCTCTGCTGAATGACCCCACACTCTTCGTGTAGTATATTCTCTTTGCATGTTCTGCCTTCTAGTCAAAAGGGACAACTTGCCCTTCCCTGAACATATCCATGCTTTCGCCATCTGAAATTTTGTGCACCAGTTTCACCTTGTTAAAAGTCAATTCTCTAACAAAGTTTGGCTTAGAGATTGTACTTTGGCTTCAATCTCTTTCTCAAAACGAGTAAAGTTACTTTTTCTGTGTTTTGTGTTAGAGTCTTTGGGTAACTGTCTTAACTCAGTTACCTTTGAGTAACTCAGTCCCTGACCCCACTGCCTAGTCCTCAAGGACAACACCTGAGTCTTACTCATTTTTGTATGGCCTACAGCATCAAACATAGGATATGATGGGCTTTCAAATCTTTGTGCCCGTCATTCCCAGACTGAGCCACATGATGCCTGGGACCATATTTTATTAGTCATTGTGTCCTCAGCAACTAGGAGAGTGTCTAGCACATAGTAAGTGTTAAGTACTGCATTAAAAGCGTGAGTGAGGCCCAGAATCCCAGCAGACTTTAATGACTTCTCTGACTACAGAAAAATTTTAACAAGCACCTTCTTCCCTTTCTATTATTCTTCATTTCTGTTCTCTTCCTTAAAATTACTAAGAATCAAAAATTTCTACCTCAATTTGCAGCTGTTATCACTGACACATACTAGGCGTCTAGAGCAGTGGAGCCAGAGATCAAAGGTCACCACACTTGGCCGCTGTATTGTCGTCTCATCTTGCTAGAATTCCGTGATTTAATTTTCTGCTTTTGAACAGATATGAAAAGGACCATTGTTTCTGTAAAGTACAGGTTACAGAAATGTGTTTTATGATCCACATAGTGTTTTTAAAATTATGCTAGATATAAAGTATCAAGAGATTTCAAGAGTTCTTTTTTCTGACTGTTTTTAAGCAAACAGAGGTTCTAATGATGTTGGATCCACATCACAGGGTATTGAATCATGACTCCATCTTCAGACAGAAAGTGTTCATCCCAGTTTGCTCTAAAACCTACCTTATTGTTTATATTTAACTAGCCAGTTCTTTTTAAAAACTATATGATTAGCTACTATTTCTATAATTACTTATAGACATTCAAGTAACAGTCTTTGGGGGGTGCAAGATCATTGCTGTTTTTTACAGAGTTGTCTGCACATACTTAGCAAATACTCGTTAAGTGACATTCTCTAAGTATTCTAATTGTTCTTTTGTATAATAGCTTGCTTTCCAAGTTAAAACTTAGTGAGTAAAGATAGGTGGCTATGTAAGAGTTTCCCTGTAAATAATTAAAAACTGCCATTATTCCTGTCGCTGGTTTTTAGGTCTAAATAAACAAGATGAAAAGCAGTTACAAGAACTTGCATTAGAAGAAAGGCACACCATTGATCAAAAAATCAGCACACTGTACAGTGAGGTATGTTTTAGAAAGTAGACCAATCTCAGTAGTGCTAATATGAAGAAATATTCTTCCTGCTAGGCTATACTTTGTGGCTCAAGTTATTTCCCAAACACTGACTTATGAAGTACTTTCTTGTGGTAAATAATTAGCTGGGCTTTGTGCAGTAATTTGCTGCAGAATGAGATTGATGAGCTTGCTATGTAAATGAATAAAACAGAGACTCACAGAGCAAAAAAAAATTGAAAGCTGAATCTTTTACCTTGCCAGGCAAGAGAAAACTTGCTGGGAAAGAACTTTAGTTGCCATAGGAAAGAGTCCATAATTTTTCAGTGTTAGAAGGGGATGGGATAGGTTTGTGGTGATTGTGTTAATTAAGGATTGAAAATTTGCACTACGGGTAGAATAGAATGAACCTAGGGATGTAGCAACAATTAACGCAAGTCCTTAATTAGGTCTACTTAGGCTTTGGTGTACTTGGGCTTCTCAGAGTCCATGATACCCTGTTAGTATCAGCTGATGTTGCCCATATAAGCTGAAATTTTTCCTTCAGTAATGGTCTCTTTTCCTTCTAGCTCAATGGCTGGTTTGTCTACAGAGACAGTGAAGAACACAGTACTGTGCACTACATTTCCTTCTGTTGTATTTGCCATCATCCTACCTTCAACTTCCTTACTGTGGGAATCCAGGAAAAGGGCTTTTTGAGGCGATAGAGGGGTGAAGTATAGGTTATCAGTGTCAAAAATTAATCAAAGGCAAAAGTAAGATATCTGGCCCTTAATCTAATATTCTCTCCCTCAGACTGTCATTTTTGGGGGAGGGGGGTGCTGGGGATCAAACTCAGGGCCTTGCACTTACAAGGCAAGTGCTGTACCACTGAGCTAAATCCCCAATCCTCTTAGACTGTCATTTTTAACAGAGATGGAGTACTACAGAAATTGGCGGTAGAGAGAATAACACATAAGTACTTTTAGTTTGATTTGAAAGATCTTTTAATAATAAGAAAATTACTTCCCTTTCCTGAGAGGAAAGTTGATTCTGTTCTTTATCAGGAATCCCCTTTATTTCTTGTCATGTCTGAGAAACAATTTGAGCCTTTTCTTCAGTATCCTAAACATAGTCTTTAAACAGAGTAACCCCACTAAAATGGCAAGGCATACTGTGTCATCTCCTGTCATTTGTGGCAGGGGAAAAATACAATCATATGTTAAAAAGTATTCATTTCTGAGCTCAGTGATTAGAGTGCTTGCCTAGCAAGCACAAGGCCCTGAATTCAATCCCTGGCACCCAAAAAAAAAAAAAAAAAAAAACTGCTTTCAGGGCTTTTATCTAAGTTCAAGTAACAACATACCAAGGAGAATCTACACAACATTGAGGCCTTTTATTTAAGTTCAAGTTATGATAATATACCAAGGAAAATCTATATACTGAAGCTGTTTTTTTTTTTTTCTCTACAGCTTTTTCAGAGCCTGTTGCCAAAGGAAAAATATGACAAAAATGATGTTATTTTAGAAGTGACGTCCGGAAGAACTACTGGAGGTTGGCAAAATAATTTTATTGTAACTTATCTAAAAGTTATTCACATTTTACCTTGATTTGACATCAGTGTAACCTTCAAAGTCCATTAAATGTGTTTATCTTGGGAAATAGTCCTCATTTCCTGAGGGACTTATACTCAAGAATGGCTTTCTTTGAAATTTGTGCTGATTGAATGTTTTATGTGTCTTTTAGGTGATATCTGCCAACAATTTACCCAAGAAATATTTGACATGTACCAGAATTATTCGTGCTATAAGCACTGGAAATTTGAACTTCTGAATTATACACCAGCAGGTTATGGTAGGCAATTTGTAGATTTTTTCTCTTTTGTTGGTGCTGAGGACCAAACTCAGGGCCTTGTGCTTGCTAGGCAAGTGCTGTACCACTTGAGCTAAATCTCCAACCCCATATTTGAAGATTTGCTGAAAATTATTTGATCTTAGTCTGTATTAAAACCATGTTGCCCCATTCTTTTTTGTTGTTTCAAGACAAGGGCTTGCTATGTAGTTCACGCTGGCCTCAAACTCATGGCAGTCCTCCTGCCTCAGTCTCTTAAATGCAGGGATTATGGGCATGTGCCATCAAGCCTGGCTGCCCCATTTTTACAAAAGTTTGATATTATATTAATTAAACACTGTCATAGGTTTATCAGTCACAGTGACTTACTAAGCAGTTTTCTTTTTTTTTCCTCCCCTTTTGGGTGCTGGGGATCAAACTCAGGCCCTTGTGCTTGCTAGGCAAGCGCTCTACCACTGAGCTGAATCCCTAACCCCTATAGCAGAATTCTTTTTTTGTGTTTGTTTGTTTGTTTGTTTGAGACGGGGTCTCTCCATGTAGTTCAGACTGACCTTGAACTCACTGTGTATTCCAAGCTGGCCTCAAACTCAGCCGTCCTCCTCCCTCAGCCTCCCAAGTGCTGCAGGGCTGGCGTCACAGACCTGCACCATCACAGCCAGCTACGGCAGAGTTCTTGACTGGGGGCAGAGAGCAGGAAGGAGAGACACATCACACGCTAAGGAAGAGTATGTGATGTATTAAAGTCTTTTACTCTGAAAGAACTTTATCATTTATGTAATACCACCAGAAGATTTATCAATTAGATTAAGTAGCCAATGATGTATTAGATTTGTATGGGAGTGTAAAAAAGGTAATTATTTGTCTTTATTTTCTAGAAATGTCCACTGACATTGAGCTAATAAAATTTATACAATATAAACGACAGACAGTATACGACTTTACACCTTTAAAAATGGAAGTATGAGCTGTACACAGTGGTACACACCTGTAATACCAACGCTTGGGAGGCAGAGGCACCAGGTTTGCAATTTTAAGTCCCACCTGGGTAACTTAGTGAGACTCTATCTCCAAATAAGAAATAAAAAGGGTTGGAGGTATATCTCAGTGGTATAACATACCTAGGTTTGATCACTCATACCACAAAAATAAGAACATACATACATGTATACTCAAATATGTTAGTTCGAAATACCTGATAGCAGTTCTCGAATTTTCTCCATTTGTTTAATCTGTCTCAAAGTTTTTGTCTGCTTGGTTCTACAATGGTATATACCATGGTAGGCAGAGGGGTTATGAGTAATAAAACACAAGCTCAAAGTGGGGGAAGAGGATTACTATAGATTAAACACTGGAAGGAAGTAAAAACCACTATGCTGTGTAAATTGTACTTGGTACAGAGTTTAAATATAGCCAGTGTTCATGAAAGGAGCACATGACTGATAGGAGAGGGGAGGAGCAACCTGAACATGTTGGCAGGTTGGAATGGTAGTAGGAAACATCTTGATGTGTGAGTGGCACATTGAAGAGGCCAGTTTACCAGTGGCATATAATAGCTGAAATAGATTTGGTGGATCTTTAACAACTTTTTTTCCTTGTTTTTGAAACAGCGGTTCATTATGTAAGTCAGGCTGGCCTTGAACTCACTGTGTAGCCTAGGCTGGCCTCAAACTCACGGCAGTCTTCTTGCCTCAGCCTTCCAAGTCCTGGGATTACAGGCATGTGCTACCTACCACACCTGGCTGAATAACTTTGAAAATTGCATAAACCTTTACTGACAGGGAATAGAGAGCTATTGAATATTTTATCAATATGATTAGAATTTGATGAAATATACATTATAAGAAGATTCTTTTGCCAGCAGTATAAAAAATGGATCAAAGAGGCTAGATTTAAAGCATCCTGCAAAGAGGTCTTTAATCCAGATATGTCTAGGAGAATTAAGAGTACGGATACATGTAGGAGACTTTAAAAGGATACATGGGCAAACTTTGATAATTGACTGGGTACTGAGGGGCTATTGTTTGTCCAGAATGTTCTGCGTCCACAGCCTCTTGACCCTGTGGGCCTCACAATCCTGTGAGATAGATATTAGTAATCTCATTTTATAGATGCATATCTAGGTTCAAAGAGTAAGTAACTAATCTAGAATCACACAGTAAGTAACGGCACTTCTCTTATCACTTTTAAATCTGCCTGATCAGAGCTACACTGCATCCTGTTAATCTGTTCTGACACAGGAGATGAGCTGCCCGAATTCTAATCTTTTTAGCTGGGGAGATTGTGGTACTCATTCATGCCATTGAGTGGAATAGATGTTCAGAAACAGAGCCCATTTGGAGAAAATAATGATAAGGGTTTTTTTGGTTTTTGTTGTTATTGGTGTTAGTGCTGGGATCAGACTCAGGGCCTTGCGTGTGATGGGCAATGTTCTTCCACTGAGCTGCGTTCTCAGCTCATGCTGAGTGTTTTTTAAATAAAATTTGAGGGTATATGGCAAATAGCATTTAGAAATATCAATTAAACACTGAAGTTGTATAACCTTTGTGAGAAACAAAATTCAGGAGAGATCTTTCATATATATTAGCACAGGGATGATGCCTGATTCTGAGAAAATACATAAGGGAGAGTCTATAGAGGGCAGGCACCGAGCCTTGGGAAATGGCCATATTTAGAAAGAGAATAGTCAGCAAGAGAGAATTCACATATGGAGGAAAAGAATAAGGACAATATAGTATCATGGAAACAAAAGAGGAGAAAGTTTCAAGGAAAATTTAATCAGAAATGGCAGCATTCTAAAGAGAGAATAAAGACATAAAAAGAATTAAGATGTGTAATGTATGAACTCCCTACAATGCATGTGATCATTATCATTGGCACTGCAAACATGTACTAATAAAAATAAATATTAAAAGAAAGAGATAAAGTACAAAAATAAAAGCACCGTAGATGTCAGAAAAAAATAGAGAATAGTGGGAAGTGCCATCTGAGATACATATTTTGAATAGAACTTTCAGGAATAAAAGGGATATGAACTTAATAACAGGAAGAAAGATTCTGTTCCAGGTATTTAGAACAGCCTAAACAATGGTTGGAAAACACTGCGTCACTGGCAAAGTAAAATAAAGATATTTTTAAATATCCTTTTTAAAAAGGCATTTAAAATATTTCACTCAATACCTTTAAAATTAAAGACTTAAACTTCTTTCACTAAAATTGTAAAATAATTCTTTAGAAATTGACATCATAACCAATTAGGAGAAGAAAAAGATATGGGTAGGGAAAGATGAAAATAGAGAAAAAGAGGGGTTGAGGATTTAGCTCAAGTGGTAGAATGCTTGCCTAGCAAGCACAAGGTCCTGAGTTTGATCCCCAGCAACCCTGCAAAATAAAGAAATAAAAATAAAATAGAGAAAAGAAACAAAATCCACCCTACAAAAGATATATTAAACATACATTAAAATAAATATACAAATACTAAATCTTGTTTTTTAAAAAACATTTAATTAAAATAGAGAGGAACTTACAGTTACGCACAGAGATTCATGCTAAAAGTTAAAGTTGAAAAGAAATAATTCCATGCAAAAATTCATATGTTAACTTTTAAAGTCATAATTTTGTGATTATAGGTACAAATAAAAACAGTACTCAACCAATAGTCCATCAGTAGTCCAAACTAAGTGATTCCTATATAGTCCTTGTGAAAATAGTAGAAGGCCTTTGAGACATGTATTACAGGTCTGACACAGTTGTTCTGTAAGCTGGTATCTAATGAAAATTAAAATGTTTTCCAACTTAAAGGGATGCTATAAAATGTACTGCATTATCTCCTCTACCTCTAACAAATTAACGTTTGTAATATTGTGCCATTAGTCTCTCTACTCATCAGTTGTACACTGTCAAAATGTATATACTATTAACCTTTCTCTCAGCCTTCCCAAAGGGAGCTACAACATTCTAACAGAGGAGCTGTGCACTGAGAAAGAGGGAAATAATCAAATTGCTCAGCGACTACTAGGCACTGGCTCTGAACCAACACATCCCAGGAAATCCAAAATCTTACTGTGGTCCACTAATCAAAGCAGTAGCTTACGGAGTTCAAGTGATCAATGAGTTTTACCTCATGTTCATCTCACGTGAATCGGCTGGGTTCCCAAACCCATGCTGTGGCTATTTTACAGTACTGGGGTGCATAATTAGAATAAATGTGCTAAGCAACTGACAGAATCCCCATATTTTATTCCTGATGTGAGGAGCAAGGGCCATTATGGAGAGAAAAGGCCAAGTAAAAGCCACTAAGACTGTTGCTACCTAGGAAAATAGTAAACCAAAAGCACTATCACGTTCCTAGAGGGATTGTAGAGATTAGTGCTACAATCAAAAAGTAGGTAGAGTTTTAGACCCTTGAAATGCTTTAGGAACTAAAGAGTGACATACTCTCAACATAGCTAGTCTTCCTCAAGCAATGGAACAAATTACTGTTAGTCTTGAAAACAGATAAAGAAGCTGACATGCATTTAAGGGACATATGACATGAAAAAATTAATTTTTAAGGCACAGTGTGGGAAATAGAGTTTTGTATGACTTTGTTCTTATCTCAGGTTTCTTATTTACATTTGGTCTTTGCATCGAGCTTCATCCTCAGCTCTTTAACTGAGCCACAGTCTTGCTAAACCGATACATTGCCAAGGTTGTGCTCAAATTTGTGGTTGTCCTGCCTCGGTCATCAAGGCTGCTGGAATTGCAGGCACACGCCACCATTGCTAGCTCAGTGATAAATCAGAATGTTTTTCGTAGGTGGACTACATCACGCAGCCGCCCGAATTTCTGGTGAGAATGTCTATAAGCATCTGAAGTATGAAGGTGGGATTCACCGAGTGCAGCGGATCCCTGAGGTGGGCCTGTCATCCAGAATGCAACGCATTCACACGGGAACCATGTCGGTCATTGTCCTTCCCCAGCCAGATGAGGTAACTGCACCAGGAGGCACTGAGAACTCGCTCCATGTCTATGGGGGAAATACGCTCCTTTTGTGGTTACCAATTGGACCTTATAATCTTTTTGGTGGGAATTCTTTAAAGTTACCCGTTCTATTCTTTTGTTGTTGTTGTTGTTTTTGGCTTTTTGAGACAGTCTGTTTTGTAGTGTAGGCTGGCCTTGAACTCACTATGTAGCCCAGGCTGACCTTGAACTCTCAGTGATCCTCCTGCTTGGCCTCCCAAGTATTGGGGTTACAGGCATGTGCCACCATGCCTGGCTGCCCCACCTATTCTTTTTTTTTTTGGTGTTGGGGATCACACTCAGGACCTTGTGCTTACAAGGCAAGCACTCTAACCACTGAGCAAATCCCCAGCCCTGCCCCTCCTATTCTTGATTAAGATATTTTGTTTTCTTTTTTTCTTTTGAAAAGTCACTTCTTTGCAAAAAAACAAACTCATGGAGCTTTTTATATGTTACCTAGCTTTTTTTTTATTAACACATATTTGCAGTATATAATGATTACATTCATCATGGGGAGTTGGTACATGTACATTCTTTTTATTTCTTCCTTCCCTCCCCCTTCTCCCTTTCATGCTAAAGATCTGTCTTTTATTTTAAGAAAAAAATGAATTCCACAGATACTATTTCAAAGTCAAAGATGGAGTATCTGTATGGGGTCTCCGTATCTTACTGGCCGAATACAGCCATCTTCCCTACATTTTTCTTTTCCCTGACCTTTTGGGTTTTTAAATACAGAAAGTTCAAAGAACACTACAATTTAAATTTAGGACCTTCACCTGGAATCAAGAGTTGTTTATGTTTTCTCATATTTGCTTGATTCCTATATTGTGTGTGCATACTTACATGTATAATGATTGTATAAAGGACATAGAGTATCTCTTTCATATGCTATACTTTTGTCCTTTATACATATGGTATAACATGAGACTTTGCTCTTCAAATCTTCCACATACATCTCCAAAGAATATAGGTATTCTTCTAGATAAGTATAATACCATTATCTATGAACACCGACCATAATTATATAATATTATCTAATATTGAGTACATTTTACAGTTTCCCCAATCAACCCAAAGGTATTTTCGTGCCTATTTTTAGCTAGCATTCAGTTAAGTTTTACACATTGCAATTGTTATAGCTCTTTAAGTCTGAAATTGTCTCCCAGCTTTTTCTTTAATCACATTATCTTTCATTTTTCTGTTTGTGTGTGTTTCTGTGTGGGGGAGGGGGTACTAGGGATTGAACCTAAAGCCTTCTCATTGAGCTCCCCCTAGCCTTTTTGTTTGTTTTTGTTTTGTTTTTTGTTTGGTTGAGACAGGGTCTCACTGTGGAGTTCAGGCTGGTCTTAACTCTTAAAGTCGAAGTTCTCCTGCCTCAGTCTCCCAGGTGTTGGGACTACAGATGGGACTAGCCTCAGCCCATCTTTTTACATTTTTATTTTGAGACATGGTGTTGCTAACTTGCCTAGGCTGGGCTTGAACTTGGGGCATCCCATCTCACACTTCTAGAATGCTGGGATTACAGAACTGCACTACCACTCCCAGCTCAATTTACAGCTTTTGATCAAGAATATTTCATAGTTCCTATTAGAGTCATGTTACATCTGGAGGCACATAATGTCACATTGTCCCACCTTTCGTAGGGCTTAGTTTGAGCATTTTGTTAGGATTGTGACCCAAAAAAATCAACAATGTAGAAGTATATTTTGCCCTTTTCAAATAGTAAGTAATCTGTAGAGTACATATATCCTGTCCCCAGTAACCTTCCATTCATGGTTTTAACATTCATTGGGGATCCCCCATGAATCAGTTGTTTTGTTTGGGATTTCAAAATGGTGATTTTCTAATTCTATTATTCCTTCTACATTTACTAACTGGCATTCTTCTGTAAAGAACTGTTCTCCCTATTGCCTTCTCTTCCCTTTCCTCTACACTTCTTTCTCTTTTTATTTGATGTCATTATAACTCATATTAAGTTTTATATACTGACTTCATTATAGATTCATGGATTTATGTTTTAATCCAAAAAATTATAATTATTATTCTTTTTGCTGCCCCGATTGTCCCAAATTTGGCTAATATTACCCTTGTGGGGGTGACCTTTCACCTTTGCCATCGTCAGTATATGATTCTTGCTTTCTGGTACAGTTAGCTACCCCAGGCCTGCGTTGTACTCGTCTGTATGAAACCTGGAGTTAGTCAGTCTCAGACTGTGTGTCTCAGCCTGGAGTCAGTGGGGAATACACCCAGAAGTGAGGATTTGAGTATTGGGCATGTTCATTATTACTAGAGTATCCTTGCTTTTAGACTGTCACTGGACAAAGCTAAGAAACATGTTTCAAAATCAGTTTTATATTATCAATTCAAATTTAACATTACAGAAATTTTTTCTGCATTTTATATCTCTCCATTTAGAGTAAAAAACTTGTTTCATAATTGTGTTAATATAATTACTTGTTATTATAATTATACATAAAATAACTTCAAAATTACAATACCAACATTACTAAATTATTGAATAATGTTTAAGATGTTGGTCATTAGAATATATCTCACCAAGAATGTATAACCAGAGCACACTTGACTGAAATAAGGAACTTACGGTTCTTTCTTTGATATAAGTTCAATTAGTCTAGTTGTTATTACTTGTATTAACACAAAACAATTCAGTTTATTTAAAAAAAAAATCTCAAAATAAATTTAATACTAAAATATTCATGAAGCTGGTCTTGGTGGCACGTGCCTGCGATCCCAGCACTGGAGACTCTAGGGCAGGCAGATCGCGAGTTCAAGGTCACCCTGGGCTACCAGGGAATTCAAGGCCGGCCTGGTATAGTGGCAAAACCTTGTGTCGAAAGAAGTACCCATGGAATGTAGAATTTACTCGTGCTTTATCTTTTACTCTAGCTAGATGTGAAAGTGGACCGCAGGGACCTGCGAGTAGATACGTTTCGAGCCAAAGGGGCAGGAGGGCAGCATGTTAACACAACGGACAGCGCCGTCAGGCTTGTCCATGTCCCCACAGGTAAGGTAGCCCTTTGGCTTTGTGCTTTTATCTTCTTCTCACATCCGGAGCATTTGGAAGAGAGGCGTTCCGTGTCAATGTCTGGTTCCCTGTGCAGAACCCTTAAGGTGATGCCGGGATTGTGGATCCGAGTCCCTGTTGTGCTTCTAGTCTTTCTCTCTGGAAGCGGTGTGCGTGGTGAGCAGACGATGAGAGAAGCTGCCCCGTGTGTTGGATAAGCTGAGCAGCCAGAGGGCTCCAGCCCGAACACAGACGGGACACAGACAAGCCGCTACTGGTGGTGTCAGCGTGCAGCAGTCTGCTAGCTCCGTTAGTCCATTCGGCTCTACTGTTATTTTGACTATTCCTAATTTTGATGCACTGTGAGAGTTTTGCAGTCCTAAAAGTGATGTTTTTGTTTTCATTTCTTTGAGACAGAGACTCGCTATGTAGTTCAGGCTAGCCTTGATCTCACTGTATACCCCAGACTGTCCTCAGACTCGTGGTGCTCCTCCTCTCAGTCCCCCAAGTGCTAGGATTACAGGCATGTGCCACCGCACCTGTGATATGTGCTGACAAGTGTGTCATTAGTTTGACCATTGTGAAGTTTTCACAAGCTAAGATGGTTATGTCACTAGATGGTAATTTTATGTAATTACCATCATATGCACAGACTGTCATTGATCAAAGTGTTGTCACATGTATGTGGACTGTATTGCTTCATTTTTTTTCTATCTTTTTTCAGATTAAGTTTTTTCACTTTCTTTTCTTTTTTAGATTACTTTCTACCTTATGTGTATGTGGTGGTTTTTTGTTTGTTTTTTTTTTTTTTTTTGTGCCAGAGATCGAACTTGGGGCCTTGCACTTGCTAGGCAAGCACTCTAATCCCTGAGCTAAATCCCCAGCCACGTGTATGTGGTTTTTAAAGTCTGGTGATAAACTTCTATAACAAAAAAAGAGCAGCCTTGCGGATCTTTTCTATTTCCCTGTCTCTCCTTCCTCAACCCTAAATTTCTGTTTCCCAGAGGCAACCTCGTTAAATTCTTTTACCTGTTTCTTCCAGTAATTACATCAGTATTTCTAAATAGCAGGCATGCAGTGCTCTTCTGATCAATTAATGCTAGAGATTATATGTTGACTTCTGAAGGTGGTAGGTGAGGATTTGGGCTCTTATGTCCTCTGTTTTCTGAGTATTTAATTTTACAAAATTAGTATTCTCTGTTTTCATATAGATGAGCAGGTAAATAGTGCTTGCTGCTGAGCCAAGTAGTATAATTTTCTTTCTTCAGAATTAAGAAATACCTTATTATTTTCACTTGCTTCATTTCTTGTTTATTTTATGTTTTGTTTTGTTTTTTGAGAGAGGGTCTCACTATGTTCCAGGCGCGCTTCAAACTTGCTGGGTAGCCCAGACTAGCCTCAAACTCAAAATTCTCCTGCCTCAGCCTCCTGAGTCCTGGAATCACAGGCGTGTGCCACCACACCTGGCTTATTTGCTTTCTTTTCTGTGGCTCTGAGCTTTTCTGCATCTTCCAGCGTCTCCGTAAAGTAAAATTAATCTATTTTTTTTTTACAGGTCCAGTGCTTTCTAGAGACCCCCTGACAAGTACTCTGTCATCTTGGTCCTGACTGGACTAGTTGCTCTCTAAGGCACTGCCAGAGGTTTTCCTGGCCACTTCCTGTCTGTCCTGTGTTAGATCCTCCTCTCTCTTGGGTTCTATATCATCTCTTTTAGTTTACTCTCATTTTAGTTAAGCTCATCTTTAGGTAGCTTCCCAAGAAAACCAAGATAAAAACATTTTAAGACTTCACATACGCTTTATTTTAACCTCATACTTCATTGATCTGGACACTTGTTTGTGGGGCATTTTTACTTGGAACACTTAAGCCTTTTTCATGTGTTGCATTTGTTGCTTTTACTGTGGAGACTCATTGTCTTTTCAGTTTTGCAATATTTTCTCCAATTTTTTATTTTTATTTTTTTTCCACTGGAGATTCGACCTAGGGCCTCTGAGCCACGTCCCCAGCACTTTGTGATTTTCAACACAGAGTCTCATTAAGTCACTAAGTTGACCAGGCTGGGCTTGAACTTGTGATCTTCCTGCCTCGGCCTCCCGGAGTGCTGGGATGACAGGTGCACAGCATCATATCTGACTTTTCAGTAATTGTTTGCTGGCTCTGGCTTGCCAGGTGATGGCCTACGCCGTGGGATGGTGCAGCAATAAAGCCTTTAGCCAGTCTTGGACTTACCAGCCTCCAAAACCATGAGCCAAAATAAATCACTCCTCTTTGGGGGGTTGGGGTGTGTCCTGGATATCAAACACAGGGTTTTGCATGTCCTGGATGAGCAGTGTATCGAGGTATTTTTAAAACATCAGTTCCGTGTGTGCGGCAGGTGAAAGGGAAGAGGCTGAGTCCTCCCTAGTAGGACAGAGAATGGAGCAGCACTGCAGCAGTGGCAGCAGTTTGCTGTTTGTCGAGCTGCAGAAATGCCTGGACAAGTTAGGCGGACGAAGAAGAACTCAGGGAAGACAAGCAAATGCAACACTATCTCCTGCTTTCATCCTTCTCATCTGAAATATCTCGTTCAGCTATCAGAATCCACAGAGTCGCCTACAGCTGCTACTATCAGTTTCTGAATTGAGCTAAATCTAAAATGTTTTTAATCTTGTCTGATCTTTTTCTGATTAATCTTCCTCCCCACCAACCCTGCACTGTAGTCCAGCTCAGCCTTGAACTCACTCTGTAGCCCAGGCTGGCCTCAAACCTGCGGTGATCCTTCTCCCTTGGCTTCCTGAGTGCTGAGTTTACGGGCATTTGCCACCACCCCTAGCTCTAAGGGACATTTTTAAAGAGGAAAGGCTGCCAGCACTTGGGAGGCTGAGGCAGGAGGGTCACTGTGAGTTCAAGGCCAGCCTAGGCTACATAATGAGTTCAAGACCAGCCTGAACTACATGCCAAGACTGTGCCTCAAAAATCCAAAAAAATGAAAAAACGAAATGTTTCTTAGGTTTACCTTAATCAGTGCTGTGGAGGCTACAGTTTACCTCTGGTCTCTATTGTTTTTCAGGGTTAGTAGTAGAATGCCAACAAGAACGATCACAGCTAAAAAATAAAGAAATAGCTTTGCGTGTTTTAAGAGCTAGACTCTACCAACAGATTATTGAGAAAGACAAGTGTCAACAACAAAGTGCTAGAAAACTTCAGGTAAGACTTATTATTTATTGGAATAATTTAAATACTCTTTAAGAAAAGTCACTGACATGACCCCCGGGGGTCTTGGGTGGTCCAACCACCCCTGGTGGGAGTGCAGGGCACCGAGGTGGTGCTGAGCCCAGGCCCATCTCCTGCTCCCACACAGAAGGTTGAAGGAGAGTCAGATTGAGACCAAAGTGCCAAAGCAAAAGTAACTTTTAATAAAGCAAAAGCAAGTACAAAGCTGCTTTCTCTCTGTGAGAGAAGCAGGGGCACCCGAAACTGAACTACCGTAGGGCATAGCCCCATTACACAGTTTTTATAGGTCTCAACTAGGGGCCCTGATTTTCTCAACTAAGGGTGTCACTACTTGATTGGAAAATTGGCTGATTACTAGGGAATATGGGGAAGGGTCTCTGGGGACTTTTCACTAGGGTCTGGGGTCAAATTGTTTTTTTCTATCTTCTGTAAAAGTAGATTCTCAAGGTATAGCATAGAGAGGAAATGTGACCACAGGCCGTCATTCTCGCTGGCAGCGTCAACCACAAGTGGCCATAGACTGCCATCCTCACTGGTATCGTCAACCACAGGAGCTTCTGCAACCTGCTTTTGCTCTTAATAAAGTGTCCTATCTCTCTTCTCCGCGGGGCCTCCTGTTCTAGCCCTGCCTAACGTTCCCATGCCCCTACATCACCATTTTAGAACTGGGTGTGGTGGTGCACGCCTGTAATTCAGTACTCAGGAGGCTGTGGCAGGAGGATTGTTGCAAATTTGAGGCCAGCCTGTGCTACATAGTGAGTTCAAGGCCAGCCTGGACTACATAGCAAGACCTTGTCTCAAAAAAAGAAAAAAGAAAGAAAAGTCACCATTTTCTTTTTATTTATTTATTTAGAGACAGGGTCTCACTTTATTTAAAGTTTTACACTTTTATTATTAAAACTGTAGGTCAAATGTGAACAACACTGAAAAAAATAGGGAACAGTGATTGCTACTGATGGAGTCTAGAGATAAGGGATAGGCATAAGATTGACTTATCATTAGCTGCCCTTTGGTATTTTTTGAATTTTGTACAATATACTACATTTATACCGTAATTTATTCAAGTACTGTGTGTGGTAATCCCAGATTGTGGAGCAGCATCAGTGTACACAGTTGTAGATAGGAATACTCATTTACACTTCTGTGGTGAGTAAGTGATCACAAATACTATGAATTCTGCCACATCTGACCTAATAAATGACATTGGGATTTACTTACCATTTAATATTTTGGCACTAGAGGTTCCACATACTAATTTTTTAAATAAATATTTATGAGGACCTTATGCAAATTGTAGGTATACATTCTTTAGTAATCCAATTCAAAGAGCCAGAAAAGATCACCCTACCTCTCAAATACCTTGGCCACTTGACCAAACTGTTTTAGTAGGGATTTCCAAGGCTTAGAACTGTTTTATTCAACCACTATGTTCAGAGGCTTTTGTACAGAAGCCATGGTGCCTGCTGCTCACCCCTGCTACACTTTTGTAGGCGCCTATCTGCCCAAATCCTGGGGCTGTGGTCTAATTAATCTGATGTGGAGTCCTGGTTGGTGATGTGGCACTTTGCAGTAGTAGTTTCCAAACCTGACTGTCAGGATAAATGGCCTGGAGAATGTTTTAGAAATCTGTAATTTAAAAAAAAATTTTCCTGATGATCAGGAATTTAGTTTTATATTGCTTGTTTTAGGGTTTACAAAAATGAATTCTAAAAATGTCTTTTTTTAATCTTAAAAAATGGGGTTGGGGATTTAACTCAAGTGGTAGAGTGCTTGCCTAGCAAGCACAAGGCCCTGAGTTCGATCCCCAGCTTCCAAAAAGAAAAAGTACAGGTGAGAGACTGGGGGTATGAATCAGTGATAGAGTACTTGCCTAGCAAATGCAAGACACTGGGTTATGGATCCTTGACACCATTAAAAAAACAAAGATGATAGTGATTGAGAGAGGATGCTGAGTAAATCATGTGTCATGGAGATGGAGGAGAGAAGCAGACAAAAAAGAATATAAATAACCACAGCATGAGGCGAACTGTGGTATGCCATGAAGAAAATTTCAAGTGCAAAAGGTTTCAAAGGAGGGGTGGAATATATTTCAGTTACTACAACCACAAAGGTGGAGATGCTAGGAAAGGCATATTCCATAAGATGATTTTTTCCCCTAGTACTGGGGATCAAATAAAGGGATACTTTACCACCAGCTAGATCCCAAACCCTTTTTCACTTTTTATTTTGAAACAGGGTCCTGCTAAATTGTTTAGGCGGGCCTCGAACTTTCAGTCTTCCTAAATCAGTCTCCTGAGTAAATGGGGTTACAGGTATGTGCCACCATGCCCAGCTGGAATGATGTTTTGGCAGAGTTAGCAGGAAAACACGTAAAAATGATATGGTATCCTGAGGGGCATTATAGAGGCTTCTGTCACACAGTTTTGAGAAGTAACATTGGGAAGGTTGACCGGCTTAGTACCTCAGGCATGTCTGCTTAGTAGACAGAAAAGAACCAAATGAAACTTAGTCTGAAAACTGGGTTGTAGGAACGTAAAACAAAGTACCACAATGTGAGCAGAAAAATGGAAGCTTTATCTGGAGATCCTTGCAGGAGTATAGGTGAAAGAACTGTCAGTAGAAATGCAAAAAGCAGAATACAGTAAAAGATTCATGATCCCATTTGGAAATGGCAGTTAGAGAATGGGATGAATTGAAGGTAGTCTTTGTGCCAGAGTCTGTCAAAGCGCAGGACAGTGAACACCTGTGAAATAATGCATTAAATGCAGAATATCAGTTTCTGACTAGAATAACAGGGAACTCAGGTAGAAACCAGGGGAAGAACTGATCGATAGGGGTAGAAAGAGGATTAATTTGGCATTAAAATTTGGAGTTTAAAGTATTAAATAGACATGTATTCTCATTCCATATCTAAGCTCTACAAACCTGTACTTTTCTTTATTTTTTTATTTTTTGGTAGTGTCAAGGATTGAACTGAAGACCTTGGCATGTTAGGCATGGACTCCACTGCTGAGTTACCTCTCTGGCCCCACACTTGTAGTCTTTTTTGTTTTGTTTTCTTGTTTTGTTTTTTTTGGTACACTTACAGTCTTAACATTAAGTTCTGCCTGCTTTTTCCTGGATCACTTGGTATATGTGACTTTTAGAAAACACTTAAACAGTCAAAATAGGAAAGTCATTTACCAATACTTTTTCCATTGTGATCAAGGTAATTAAAATATGAATTGCTTTTTGTTATGGCACAGGTGGGAACCAGAGCCCAGTCAGAGAGAATTCGGACTTATAATTTCACCCAGGACAGAGTCACAGACCACAGGATAGCATATGAAGTTCGTGACATTAAGGTAATATTATTAACTATTCATAATGTACCTTTGCTTTTCAAAGACCGTATAATCAAATTCTAGGATTATGCCTAAAAATGTTACCAAATAATTTTAAATCACTAAGCAAATTTATGTTAGCTTCCTAAAACTTATTTTTATTAGTTTGCTAGTAAGAAATATGATCTCTAAGCCAATTTGAAACAGTTGCCTTTTCAAATTTCAAAATTTTTGTTACGCAATCACAATGTATTAACATATATTGAATATACATATATGCATGTACTGCTAATTGCCACAAATTTAGTAGCTTAAAACAATGCCCATTCATTGTTTCATGATTTCGGTAGGTCAGAAATCCAGGAACAAGTGAACTCGGTTCTCTGCTCAGGGTCTCACTGGACTGAAATCCCAGTGTTGATTACATACTTCTCTGAAGCTCAGGGTCCTTCTCTAAGCTCATATGTTTATCAGTGGAATTCCATTGTCTTCACTTATAGGACTAAAGCCTCCTTTCTCTTGCTGGCATTCAGTCAAAGGCTGCGTCAAGCTCCTAAATAATGCCACAAGTTGCTTGCCATGTGTCTCCGTCCAGATACCCTCTCCCCACTTTGAATATCTTTTTGTAGGAATGGCTCAGGCCTTTTAAAGGGCTTACCTGATTAAGTCAAGCCTACCCAGATAATGTTCTTTTGATTAACTGAAAATAAACTGATTACTCATCTAATCCCTGGGGTGGTAGTCCAGCCTACTCACAGGTTTTGGCTGTATTTAAGAGGGAATTATAGAAGGTGTGTACAACAGGGGCATTTTAGAAGTCTGCCTACTCCAACGTGTATTCATCCATTAGGTGTTAAAACTATGCTATTAGGGAAGGGATCATGGCAAAATTGTTTTAACATTGACCTGCCTAAACCCCATCTAACCAGAACTACTAACATTAATACATTAATGGTGAAGCATAGAAAAACTTCTCTTTTGCTGCCATTGAAGGGGAAGGTGAATTGATTCCCATAAAGTACTATGTGGAAAAGGGAGAAAGTTTTTATCCTTTTCCTTGGTTCATGTGATACTTCTTTTACATGATTCTGTCCCATTCTATATTCAACAATAAAAGTTTAAAGGGAAATGTCTGTTTTTTAAATAAGTTTACCAATTTTGGTGTATCTTACACCACTTCTTGCACAGGAACATAGCAGCTATGTTGAAAAGGAGAAAAATATTTGCTAATTTCCCTTTCTTCAAAAAACACACAATATTAACCATATTTGGCATATTCTTTACACCATATTCCACTCCCCCCGCCATTTGAAGTATACATTTCAATGGCTTTTAGCACATTCACAGCTTAGTACAACAGCCACCTCAATCCGTTTCAGGGCATTTTCATTAACCCAAGAGAAACTCCAGCAGTCAGCCCTCATCCTTCACCCCCACCCCCAGGCAATCACCTAGTCTGGACATTTCATTTAAATAGAACCAAATAGGGGCTGGGGATTTAGCTCAGTGATTAGAGTGCTTGCCTTGTAAGCACAAGGGCCTGAGTTCGATCCCCGGCACCACCAAAAAAAAAAAAAAAATAGAACCAACTAATACAGTCTTTTGTGGCCAGCCTCTTTACACCATATTCTTTCACTTGTTTTTAGTAGTGACAGTTTTCCCTGAAACAGTCACATTTTTATGACCAGTCATATCTTTTAGAGGGCTTATAGGCACATTTGGCTATCTCAGTTGTGAAACAGAGGCAAGGTAACTAGATTTTATAGCTATAACATCTCTGACATCAACCTAAATACTAATTATATTATTACTAATTAACATGATAGACTTAGAAATAATAAAGAAAATTATAATAATATGTTCCACTAATCACTAAGCATCCTATTGGAACGAAGGAAAAGATTCCATATTAGGGAAAAGAAACAGTTTGAAAAACACCATAAAAAAATATAGTGGTAAAACGTTAAACTCTGTTGAAGTGGTAAGTAGGAAGATGGGGAAGGAAGAAGCTGATCAAAGAATAAAGTTTCAATTAGGAAGAATACGATCCAATGATTTATTGCATCAAATAGTGAGTATAGTAAATAATGCATTGTATATTTTTGAATTACTCTAAGTGTAGATTTTAAATGTTTTCACCACAAAAACAGTGATAAGTATATAAGTTTATGGGATTGTTGATTAGCCTGGTTTGATCATTTCCCATTGTAAACATATAGCACAACATCACAGTGTACTCCATAAATATGTACAATTCTTATGTGTCAGTTATAAGTAAAATTCTTAAAAATCTAATTGGACATGGCGGCACATGTCTAATTCCAGCTACTCGGGAGGCTGAGGAAGGAGGATCACAAGTTCAAGGCCAGCCTGAAAAACATAGTGAGACCCTTTGCTTCAAAATTTAAAAAGGGCTGAGTACGTAGCTCAGAGGCAGAACACTTACCTAGTAGTATGTACAAGGTTTTGGGTCCAATCTCCAAAACTGGAAGAAAAATCTGTGTGAAGAACAGTAAAGAAGATGGTAGGAATGGATACTTTAGGAACTAGATTATTGTAGATGAGATGTAAAAAGGAGTAAGGGGCATAGCAGCAGGGCAGTGGTTTTTGGACAAAGTAGAAGAGGGGGATAGGAGGAAAGTGACCATCTAGGGGACCTCCCACATTATCACTTCTATTCAACAGATTGTAGAACATTAGTAATCTTTTGTTACTGTTAACTAATGACTGTAAAGAAATTAAATACACACTTAACTCTTTGCTTTTTTTTTTTTCTTTATTTCTAATAATCAGGTGAGTTTTTCTGTTTTTTTCTCCTTTTGCTTTTGATTCTGGGGATCAATATCAGGGCTTTATGCTTGCTAGTCAAGCAGTTTACCACTGAGTTAAATCCCTAACCACTAATCAGGTGTTTTATTCAGCTTTCTCTTACTGTAAAAAATAATGGAGATAAATTACCTAAAAGAGGGAAGGTGTATTTTGGCTCAGTTTTAGAGGTTTACAAGAAAGGTTGGGAAATGCTGATTGGCTCCCTTGCTTTGGGCCTGTGGTGGCAGAGCACATCGTGGTGGGAGTATGTGGCAAACAAGGCCATTCACTTCATAGTCTGGGAGCAAAAAAAAGCTAGAGAGGCCAATATCCCACAATCCCCTTCAAGCAGGCACCTCCCCAGTCACCTACCTAAGGTCTCCAGCTAGGCCCATTTCTTGAAGGAGCCCACCGCCTTGCAATAATGCCAAGCTGAGGACCAAGCATTTAACACATAGACCTTTGGGGGATAGTCTAGATCAAACCTGTAGAATAAAGTCTCATAACAACTTTCTCTTTCACCAGGAATTCTTAAGTGGCGAGAAGTGCCTGGATCAGCTAATTCAGAGACTACATCAGTCAGCAGATGAAGAAGCCATTGTTGAACTTTTGGATAAAAACCTTAAATCACCAAATTAATCAGCTGATTTATTATTTATTATCGTATAAATGGAATGGGCCTATCAAGAAACAGACTAAGACATTGAAATCTTTGTGAATATTCAGGAGTGAAGCTATAAATATAAATATATATGTTTTTCAGTGACTCAAAGACAAATTTCTTGACTTGAGGGTTATTTTCTATTTTGATAAACAATCCAAAGTATCTGTCATTTGAGACCCAGGCTGATTTCCAACTTGACATCCTCGTGCCTCAACCTCCCGAGTGCTGCGATTATAGGCACGCACCGCTACATACAAATTCAACAGTTTTCATTTCCTACTTCAGGAAAATGTAAATTTTGATGATCTAAGACTTAGACACTGAATTTGTAAATCCCTATAAAAAGGCAGAGTCAGAGTACAATGGACCTCATTTCACAAGCTTAATTCATCCCACAGTTCTGGAAAAGATGGCCGCGTGCACATTCGTGCAGGAGCGATGGCCATCGCCGTGTTCAAAGTCTGATGCGGAGTTCACAAACAAGAACAGAACCTTGCAAACACTACTGAGCTGAGGTACAACTGTGTAAGTACTGTTAATCATGTCCAAGTTAGGAATGAGTGCTACTTTTCAATAAAAAATAAGTGAAAATTTCGAAATGAGTGAAGATGATAAAAAGGGCTCAGAATTGTAAATGTCTCTTGCAAGTCGAGCATGTCTCTCAAATATCTGAGTCATGCCTTGGAGGTGTGATCACACAGGATACCTCCTCTGTCTCTCAGTGCCTGCGGGCAGGCCGAATGCGAATTTGGGTCACGGCCAGCTAGCAGACACCGCTTATCACATTCACTCACACAGCCAGGATTGTATGATTTCACTTCACTGACGACCGCACCCCTTCACGCTCCTCTCCTCGGTTCCCTTTGAAATGCCCAGTTTACCTGTGCAGAAATCCCAGTGGAGCTCAGCGCCCTTTCCTCCCTTGTCAGTAGTTACTTTGTACCTCTTCAGTAGGCAGCTATGTTCAGCTTTGACCTTTTGGTCACTGACATGACAGTGGTACTGTTCTCTTTCTAATTAGCGTGTGTCTGTGGGGTAACACTTTGGCATCCTATACTCATAGATTCGCGCTCAGGTACTCAAATGTAGAGCTTAAAATGGAGCGAAAACTGGACAAAAGGTAGAAATGTGTATTTTGCCTATGTTCTTAAAGCAACAAGTGCTGCTTAAGCATTTTAACTTCTGAGTCACGATGGTACTGGAAACAGGGATGTAAAAAAGAAACATGTCCTTATTCTTCAGGATTATACTTTCTAAGTCCTTTTTTGCCAGACCTGCACTTTTTTTTAGCAACCTTCTATGTGCTGGAAAATATTTTTTAAGGTTTATTTAAAGCTGTGTAGAGAAAGGCTTGAACTAAAATACTAAGGTCTCTGACTTCAATAAATGTGTTCAGTTAGACATATTAGAAATTTCCTATTTTCTAGTTAGATTTCTTAGAAAGTAGAATTTTCTTTAATCTATTTGAAGTAGTTCTTTCCATTATCACTTTACAAATTTTCTGTAAAATTACATTTTTGTAAATTGCACAGTATTTAACTTTGGGTAGCAAATATGGCTTTTTATTAGTACTGGTGTACATATAAGAAAACAATAGCTTATTAAAGACTTCATGAGGGGCTGGGGATTTAGCTCACTGCTTAAGAGTGTTTGCCTCGCAAGCATGAGGCCGTGCGTTCGATTCCCAGTACCAAAAAAAAGACTTCCTGAGAAAGTAAATACTGCTTTTGTCAACTTTTTTGGATTGTGGG